>JAOEHY010030093.1:0-60851 GCA_025447955.1 Psilopsiagon aurifrons | reverse complement strand
TGCTCCAGTCCCATGATCATCCTCGTGGCCCTCCTCTGGACTTGTTCCAACAGTTCCATGTCCTTTTTATGTTGAGGGCACCAGAACTGCACATAATACTCCAAGTGAGGTCTCATGAGAGCAGAGTAGAGGGGCAGGATCTCCTCCCTCGACCATAGACATGATATAATATTTTCTGGTATGAAGACAGGCTGAGAAAGCTGGGTTTATGCATCCTGGAGAAAAGAAGTCTGTCTGGAGACCTCATAGCAGCCTCCCAGTATCTGAAGGAGGCCTGCAGAGATGCTGGAGAGGGACTCTTCATCAGGGACTGTAGCAGTAGGCCAAGGGGGAATGGGTTTAAACTTAAACGCGGTAAATTCAGGTTGGATATAAGGAGCAAGTTCTTTACTGTAAGGGTGGTGAGGTACTGGAACAAAAACCAAGCAAGATTTGTTTCACTTTAGGTGCCTGCTTAATAGGGATTTTAAGATCATGAATAGTAGTGTTTATTTGTGGTAGAGTTGATACTCTGTGTTTAGATGTTCTAAAACAAATGGCGGATAATCTTTGAAACAACCCATCCAGGGCAGGGTGAGAGTAGATTCAGAGATTAAAAAGCCTTGTCCTGTTTGTAAAATGAAGAGTTGTTTATGAGATACTGTGCAGTGTGAAAGTTTTCATCTAGCAAAAATCATCAAAATTTAGAAATGCTAAATGGAGTAACTTCCAGTGGTTACTAGACACAATACCTGGCTCATAAAAATCAAAATGCAGTAAGTGCCGCGACTGCAAAGATCCCCTTTATGGTTTGAAGAAATATGTTTTACTGTATAACTGAAATTGAGTGTAGTACAGCAAATAAAATACAGGGATGTTAAAAACCATGAAATATTTTTCCACTTTCCTCAGTTTATTAAAGGCAGTGTAAAATAATTGTAGAAATAGCTGGAATAATATTTTATGTCCTTTTTAAATTTTGTTCTCCTTCCTTATAAATGGCAGTATCTCAAGGGAAGAAAAATCTGATTTTTCCAGAAGGTTTCCAGGTTGTTATTCACAATTGATTGAAATCCTGCTGAAGCTACAGGCAGTGAATGATATAACAGTATAATGCACTAGAATTTAATCTGTACTATTAATTGTGAATTGCATCATAAAAATGTTTGAATAGTAATGGTGTACTAATTTTTGTTTGGTTTGTTCATGTGAATTTATTGATCAAGAATCTTGAGAACAAGAATTTATTGTATTTTGTTGTTTACCAGTATAGAGAAAATGATTACTTCTGGTTTTAGTACTACTTCAGTTTATAGTGTATCAGAAAGGTGTTGATATGGGGAAGCTAACTGATGGTAAATGAGCAGTACAAAGAGACTTGGGAAATTAAAACCAGATAGCCTGTCATAAGAAGATAAATCTATGAGACATACTGTGCATGCTGACATCCTGCAAAAGTTTAACCAGTAGTGAATTGGTATTACAAAGCCCGATGTCTTCAGCCTCTCAATTTTGAAAGACTTCGAGACACAACAGGGATGCAGATTTTTTGAATGCCAGTAGTCTGTAGTTTTCATCCACGTAATTTCAGAGATGCTTAGGAAGTATTCAATCATTTGGTCTGTACTTTAATTGTCAGGCTGTGTGCATAGTTAAAGGTGAAACACAGCAGCCTACCCACTGTTACACAAAATAGAAAAATTCTGATATTGCCAGTTTTGCAACCTGTAGGTTTGTTCTATGTCAAATACCATAGCTAAAAGAGAAGCTCCCTCCATTGAAATGGAAAGGAGTCCTGCCTTGATCAGCAGGAATGAGGTTTGGTATGCTTGAGGAGCAGATTAATCATTTCAAATTGCACAAGGGTGAAATGGGAGCACTTGATACTGGACTGCATCCATTACTGCCTCCAACTTGGGGCATCTCCAACACCACGGGATCCACTTGTGACTGAGACATGCACTGTGGTCAGACAGGAAGGTATTCTGGGCCTTTGAGTCATTTCAGGTGACACTGGGATTTCTTCTGGCTCTACTGGAATTGTTGGCTAGTAGCACACTGTCCTTCCTGTAGATACTTTTGATGTTGCTCATTCCAGGTGGTGACACATTGTCATGAACTAGGTTTGAATCTGTAACTGGCAGCTGTGAAGTAAATTCAGTCACTTTGAGTTCCTCTGAACATGTGGAGCGAGAGCACCTCAGAGCCAGCTCATCAGTAATGAGCATTTGAGTTACCATCCAGCAGAATTGGCGTGTTTTACAAATTAAAATCCAGTTAAGGGCTATAAACAACCTTTATTTCAGGCTGCAGTTGACTTATGAAGCGCCTGCTCAAAGTGCACTGGAAAAGACAAGCATGCTGGAAACATTAAAATAAAATGTGAAACAACTAAAGTAAAGGGCAGGAGAGGAAACTGAAATACAGTTTGACACATCCTTGGTGATGATGAAACCGTGAGCAGTTGTACTACTGCAGCCCAATAGATAGTCAACCCCAATAGGTACAAAAGGGTTAACCCTTAATCTGAAGAAAGACAAAGGAATAAATTATTTAGTCTACCACTTATCACATTCAAATCCAGTATTATTGGCTTTGGGGTGAATTCATGTATATTACATTGGAAGGATAGAAACTACTGTAAGGTAGTTAGGTTACTTAAGGGAACACCAGTAGTGTGATGTATTATAAAAAGTTTTAAAACCAGGCTTAGCTACTTAATATCTCTCATGTTGTAAGTATCCAGTATAAACATGTGGGTTGGATGTGATAGGATTTACTGCTTAAACAGAGAATAACTGTGCCAGTGTGTTCTGAACACATCACAGAGTGTACAAAACCCTGGGCTCAGGAGGAAAACCTGCAGTTTTAAATTTTACAGGTCCAAGATACATATACATAAAGCGTAAAAGCCGCACAAATTCTGCAGCTTAAGGGGTTTTCGATATGACATGTAAAACATTCCAGTGAAAAATTGGGTAATTAGCAACATCAAAATTCTTGACCTATTTGAATTCCTGCTAGCTCCCTCAATGAATACCAGAGTCAGTGAACTGTGTCCTCATATCATTTCTCTCCTTTATCTCATTAGATGATAGATGCATGCATAAATGACTTCCACAATGTGAGGATCTTTGGAAGTTAGAGATGAGAATATTGCTTTTCACAAGAAAAGTTTTGAGGGTGTTCCTGTTCTCTTTCTATTGTAATCTTCATACACTCGTGTACAGTAAAAGAGAGCGATGACTTTGTTCAGCACCCCTTTCTATACCAGCAACAGTGTCATATGATTCGATTCTTCAGAATGCCACCCTGACTGAGATGTATTAAAAAGGGATATCCACAAGATATAAAGAATAACTAATAAGTTCTTTTTTGGTCTTAGACACAGCAGCATATCTAATATTGGTCCCAGAAGAAGTGAACAGGTTGCAAACTGCAGAGGAAAGCAGTAAGAATGAAGAGGAGATTGAAAAGCATGCTAGGTTAAGAAAGGGAGGAAGGCAAAAGATTTGGTTAATCTAGCAGGTACCCCTTCCCCAGACAATTACCTTTTGGGTAGGGTGATTCCCTCTCAGCTGCTTCATCCCTGACGGGAGCCAGAGCAGCCTTTGCTTGTGTACAGTGCGTGTTGCTGAGTGATGAGAGAGCCAGGAGTCCTGCTCACACCTCCAGAGGCTGCCTGACATTAGTGACCACCTAGAACTGCTGAGTGAACAGAGCACGTGCTCTTTACCAGCCATTTTTACTCTTTGTATACATCTGCTGGATTTGAATGTTGCTGTAACTTCACATACCTGAAATAAATCTGCTTCTGTGCTCTTTGGCAGGGAATCTTATGCAGCAGATTGCTGAAGCAGAGGCTTTGCTCAGCTGTGAGCTGCTGTTGAAGGAAGCTAAATCAGGTGCAAGGTATATAAGGAGCAAACCAAAATGTTTTAACAGGATGCAGCCAAAACTTTGAAAATTTGATCTTTGACCTTTTCTTTGTCATTTTCCCAGGGTGTCGTAGTTTCAATTTTCTGTATGTATAGCCATAATATCTTGTAATGGGGCCGGACCTGAGACTTTACTATGCTTTGGATCAAACTCTTTTTAAATTTGTAAGGGTGCAGTGCTTCTTTACAGAAAAAATATTGGAAGTTTTGATACTGGCTATACAGATCTGTTTTGTGGGGCACATGGGGAACCATTAACTTTGGCAGGCACTTCATAGTAATGCTTTTCTTTAATCTCAAAAAGTTTGACTATGTCTACAGCCAGTCTCCTTTTGCTGCTTGTGCTCCTTGCTTATGTTTTCAATTTATTTTGGTACTTAGGGATGTTGACTCATTAGAGAACACATTTAAACTTTCTCTTCCAAAAATGTCAGCTGCCAAACAGATGAAATGCATTGCTTGGGGTGGAGTGGGGGGGAAGTCATACTCTTTCAGTTAAAATTAGTTGCTTAATGAAAATGCAACAGGAGAATCTTCTGTTTCTTCTGCTGCCATATTTTCAGTGCTCCACTGCAGCTTGAAGGCTTTCAGACTTTGAAAACAATCTTCACCCGTACCTTTCATGTGGTTTCTAGTGTATTTTCAGTGACCCATAGAGAAGATCATGCTGTCTAATCTGCTAAAGAGTTGGTTAATTCCAAAGCCTGTTTCTGTCCAGTGTCACTAGGCTGCATAGTTGGATCTTGATATAACTGGATCTGTGTGGTTTACCTGGGGAAGAAGGGGGATAACTTTATTTTGTTTTCTCTCTCTTTCATTTTTCAGTCATGTTTTCTGCCAACATATCTTTGTGTTAGCACTTTTTCATTGTAAATGCTTTAAAAGTAAGTTGGTATTTGCTTGGAATGAAGTTTCGTGCAGCAATTCCTGAAGTTAGGTTTGGAATATGTTATCTCTTAATGGCCTTATAGTTTGTCTTTTAATAGGCCATGGCAGCCTTGTGGCAAACCTCAGTTAAATAGAGGCATCTAGCAAATCTAAGAAAATCTCAAAACTGGTGACTGAATTATCTGATCTGTCTTCATGAAACAGTGTGAGAATAGATATTCTCTGAAGTTGGTAAAAGATGAGCTAAAAATGAAATGCATGGTGGGTAAGAAAATTCTGGAATTTGTTGGTATAGCATGTTGTGTAAGAAATTCTTTAGGCAACAGACATAGATGTGCTTTTTAACAACCCATCTGCAATCTTTGGGACCACTGGAGGAGGAGAGAGACAGGAGAGAAATAGACTGCCGGCAGTGCTCAGGTTGGCAAGTGCCTAACTAGTGTCTTCCACCACTCGTGAACAAGAAGGGCCATTGTGTTGACCCAATAACCAATTTCCTAAATTCTTGAATTCAGTCTCAGTTGGATGGTAAAAAAATGAAAAGTTGGCACTGGGAAGATATGATATACAGAGATGTGTGTCATTAGCAAATGTTTCATTGCTTTCATGATCTCACCAGTTTTGTCTGTGTGAGTTGGCCTCATTCACCCGATAAGCATGGAGCACCATCTGACCACAGGTCAGTGCCTGCTCAGAAAGCGGAAGCCAGTGCTGGCACCTACTTCTGGCCCTCCTTATGAGTAAGGACAGGGGTCGCTTCCTTGTAAAAGCTGTGGAAGTAATGGATTGTGTCTGGGAACATGTATCTCTGACATGAGTTCTTTGTCAAGGCAAATTGTACCTGGGCTGGGAAATTTTTGGCAAAATTACACTGGATTTAGTTCAATAAAAGTGGAATGCCTTAGGCCATTGGGTGGATCTCTGAACTGTTGACACTACAAGTAATTACTCGGCCTATTTTTTCTTTAAATGGTGCAAAGGTTTACCTGGAGACAAAGCCACCACTGAAGATGGAAGCCTGAGCTTTTGTCAGGCTATTTAGAAATGACTCCCCTCCTAAAAATGGCAGAGCTACTTGTCAGTCATCATCTGTAATGTACATTCATTTCAAGTTAAATTTGCTTTTTCTTCTTGAGTTCATTCACAGTGGTTGCTGACATCTTTAAGACTGGAATGAAAGAAAAAAAAGCTCAGTTTGAGCTGACAAGTAAATTGTTATATAACTTTCCAAACCCTTACAGAGAGCTGTTGTAATTATACTGTGGATTTTACATTTTTATAGCTGTAAGTACTAATTTGTATAACTCCAAAGTGAATTACATGTTTGAATTGTGTATATTACCTCTGGGCTTTGATGCAGTGCTCAATAAAGTAATTGTAATTATTTTCAGGTTGTGTATATTGTTACATGAATGTGTAACAATATACAGAGCACCACCTCAGCAGTTAGTCTACATGATACATACTCTTTTTGTAAAATAAAATGTAATCCAGTTAGGGTTTTGTAAACCTCCAGTTGCTGGTTTCCATCTTGCTTCTGCTAATATAATAGGAGACTCCTTTTCAAGCACCTTCTCTGTCACCGTTCCTTCTATTTTCTGAGTCTATTGTAAGTATTGGGGGGGAAGGAGGGGAAAGAGAGAAAGAAGTTCCTCTCTGAAAAAGTTATCAATTTCTTGCATTTCTTGATCTGCCTGATAGAAACTCAGGATCCAAGAGGAAATATTTCTTCATCAAATTTAGACACTTCAGAAAATTACTTAGACCTTTTCTAAAATGCAGAAAACAGGTTTGCAGCATCCCGAGGAAACAGGTCACATTAAACAAATACTTGCTTCTGTCCAAAAGCCTGTGTACCGGGCACACCCTCTGATGCACTCAGGTGTGGAAGTGGAATGGTGACGTAAAGAGGAGAAACATGAGCAGAGCTTCAGCAGCACATCCCTAAAGCCAGTCACATTCAGCATTCATGCTGTTAGTGAAGTTTTGATTACTGTTAATGACTATGCTCTTCTGAAGCGAGCTTTGAGCTGTAGCATTTATTTATCTTGACTCCTGTCTGATTTTAGCTAGGTGCAGTCAGATGTTTACTGAATTAAGGCATTGATGTGTTTGTCTCCTTTAAACTAAACAGTTTTGTATACCTGCAGTGAGTATTTGCTTACAGTTTCTTATTGGGGGATGCCATGGTTATTGTCAGTGTGCAAAGCAGAATTGTGCTACATAGGAGAGTGAGTTTCAAAAAGAAAGTTGAGACTGGCTGAAGTTAGTGGCAACTGTCATTTTTTTAGCTGCTAAAGTTGCTTGCACATAGAAAAGAGACCTTATAAATGCCTGCTTTAATTTAATTTCATTTTAAAGAATTATATCAATAAAATTCACCAAAAGTTACTGGATAATCAAGTCAGGGATTTAATTAGAACTTGGATGTGATCTGCGTGCAGCAAAATTCCATGTGAATAAAGTACCAATGAAGACAAAATTTTGCTTGTTATATGGCTAAGTGCAGCTCTGCAATGAAAATCCAAGCAGTTAATGGAGCATTTTTAAAGGTTTCCACAGCTCTACAAACTCATCATTTATCACATTTCCAGGATGCTAGGCAAACACATGCTATGTGTGCTCTTGCTCCTTCACTGGCACTTGTCAGCATCTACTTAGCATTTCCCTTGAAGACTTCATGTATTTGCACAGCACAGTATGCCAGAAATGTTCATGTGGGCAGAGGAGAACCTCCCATCCGTTCCACAAGTTACAAGATGATTGCTTGGATAGTGCTGCAGAGCTGTGGCAAATACTGGGTTTTGTTGTATAAAGAAATGAATCAAAAAGTGGACAATCCAGAATATGGCTCGTGTGTGTTCTTGCATAAGGAAAACTTTCCATGATAGTGTTTCTAGTGTTACAATCTACATAATATAATGTGTTCAAATGTTAACCTTTCAGACATCATTAGCAGTCATTTTGGAAAAGGTTAGCTACAGCTGTAGCAGAGACGTGTTAAATTCATCACCCTTGGAGTTCTCTAATCATTAAGGCTGGGATTTTGCATTTCATAGGAAGCAAGGCTTCTGAGAGAAAGATTGGTAAGGAACAAGGAGGCCAAGTATCTCATAGAAAACTCTATGAAAACATCACAAAATGGTTAGACTTGGTGTGTTATGTTTGTTGTGTATGAGCCTTGGGAGACCCATGTTTAGTTGCTGAATCAGCAGGTGTGATTGGGTAAGTTGGAACGCTTAACCAAAACCATGATCACCAAATACCTACCCCTTCCCAAGACAGTTCGGAGAATGATGGTTTCCATGTTCATGCAGTCCTCTTGGAAAGTAATCTGAAGGGTTTCCTGAGGAATAATTTTTCTTGTCTAATGAAGATCTGTTAGCTTTTCAAATACTATAAGAAGTGCCAGAAGCCCATATGCCTCATATGAATTCTCTTACGTTAGAAATCCTTCTGCTTGGAGCATGTGATTGCATCAACAGCAGAAGTAACTATGGGTTGAGACCCACCATCACTTTGGCATGTGAGTTGTTTTTCATACTGAACAAGTCGCCTGAAACTCAGATGCACTCCCTGTGTCAGGAAACATTTTGTGCTGTCCCCTTACTAGAAAAATGAGCTTTTCATAAGTGAGTGTGATATATGTGCCACTGTGGATGAAACGGAACTCCTGGCTATGTTAGCCAATTTAAAAGGCTTGAAAAAAGATGCCTCTTGGCCTATATTATCAGATGCTGCTGCTATATGCTATACTTTGTCTAGTGCAATAGTGTGACTTCAGAATGCCTTTTATTGAAGCAATAGCCCCTGAATATCATCCAGAAACAAACCAGGGCTGCATCCAGTGAATTACTGCTCACTTTTTATGGTTCCCCATTGTGGAGAGCATGGTGCAAAAGAGCATGGGCTGAGGTCACTCCCAGTGGGCAGGTTGGATGTGGCTGTTCTGAGGTTTAGTGAGCATTACCTCTACAGAGGTGATCAGACTATGCCAATTGACCTCCAGGCTGCCTGTGTCCCAAGCATTGTTTGTTCTGCAAGTACATACCTAGCCAACATCATGATTTGTTCTATGAGTCTCTTTGGAAGATTGATGATTATATTTGTAGTTGAAACAGTTGATTAATCTTAGCTCTGTACAACTGGTGGCTGTTGCTGGTTTCTTTTTTTCTCTTTTTAAGCTGAAGTTTTTCAGTTTGAGCATTCCTCTTACGCTATGTCAGCTTCACTTTGAGTTGCCAAACTGTAGTGAAAAGTCACTCCTCTTTGTTCTTCGTATGGGAGGCGGTCAACTAAAGGTGATTATTTGTACTGAGGTTACCAAGCAGCAAGTTTAAGCACATCATCATCTTCTCTAGAAGACATCAGCAGAGGTTTAGTGTATCTGGAGTAGTTATCAATCTGCACTGTTGGCTTAAACTGAATCATGAGGAGGAAATCTCAGCTTGCCACCCTCTGAGCCATGTGTAAAGAGCTTCTAACTTGCTGGTGAAAGTGAATACATCTGACCTGGGCAGAGCCCTAGAAATTTTCCTGTATGTATTTGTTGGCTTACAGTCAAAACATGCTGTGATTCAGAGGTACACAGAAACAAAAATACCAATATACTGACTCCATGTTTTTTCAATCTCTATTTAGGTACTTCCTTTCCCCAGCCAGGTGGTCTACAACAGAGTTGGAAAGTGTGGGAGTCGAACTGTGGTTTTACTTTTGAGAATTTTATCAGAGAAACATGGATTCAACCTGGTTACATCTGACATCCATAACAAGACAAGACTGACCAAAAATGAACAGGTATCTTAGATCTTGTTTTCTTAGTATGTTTGTGAAACCAGGAGACAAAGGCATGTGCTGGCAGAAATCATATTGAAAACCTGTACTGGTTCTTTGACCTGAGTAATCAGCCAGAATTCATCATCCTCTGAGTGGCTTCAGTTAATAGGCAAAATGGATGATAGAGCCAAGAGCAACACGATGTGGAAGCTAAGCAGAATAACTTCCAGTGAGCCAGCTCGTGAATTTAGTCAGCATAGCAGTTAGTCCAGCAGTGAAGCAATAAGGGTTAGTACAAGAGAAGTTAGGTGCTAACAGCTTCTGGGATCTGTATTAATGTATCTTCAGGTCACAACCATTTATCATATAAGCAGGCCAGCTTATTTAGACCTCACTTGGGTCTCTTTTAGCAGAGCAGGAGTAAATAATAGCCAACAGTTGTTTTGTTTGGGTTGTTTTCCTCACTTTCTTCATTCAGAATTTTCTAGGAAACATTTGCTTCAAAAAGTTTTTCCCTGGTGCTATACTAACCCGTGTTGCTATAATTTGACACTCCTTGATCCTATCTCAGCCTCTTGCTCATCTGCCTTTTTTATGTTACCACACAACCCTCACTAAAGCGAATTAAAATATCACATGAAACCTCTTTACCCAGACACCCCTTTTCCTTTAAAGTTGTAGAGGGCATTATTTTTGCGGCTTTGATTCCACAAAAGATCCAGTTACTTAAATTCCTTTGTATTTAGGGTAACCACGTGCCCTCTGAGTATCACTGACATTGGCAGATGCTGATGCAAGTAATACAGAAAACCTCAGGCTCTGAAGTGTATGGGTACGGTCAGATGCTATAGACATGACTGTTGCACACAAATTGCCCACAGCTGCTATTTTGATCTACAGATCAGGTAGAGGCTGCAATAACTGCCCGTGTCACTTCTAGGAATAGCAGCCAGCAAACCACAAAAGGATATATACGTTGATCAGAATACAGACCTGGGCCTGCCAGTGGCATTGTGCTATGAATGAGGGTGATTTATTTGTAGCCTGTTTATGAGAAGAAGTTTGTTGTTTTAGATACACCAGTTCATTTCAAATGGAAATTTGGGAGCAGATATTTTTCCTACAGGTCCCACCTTCCTCCCTTCTTAGGTGGCCATTGGTGTCTCTCACCAGCAGCTGGCTTACCTAACCTCATATGGTACTTAAGTTCAGGCCAAGTTGGGACCAGCTAGCCAGGGCTGTCACACCAACCCAAAGGCTTCTGTGCATGGCTGGGTGCAGCACTCCAGGGGAAAGGCCTGGGGGGGAGGACAGTGTCCTCCCAGTGCCCCTGCTTGTGGCCAAGGGAAGGCCTGGGCTGCAGTTACAGCAGCAGCCCTCTGTATGCTAGAGGCAGCACCATGGAGCCTTGGGAGTTTGCAGAATGGTCCCGTCAGGTCGGGGTCAAACTATCCTGAGCTACTTAGCCTTCCTGGTTAGTTTTTCTACTTAACTGTAGGATATTGGATAGAAGATTTCAGTAGATATGACTGCTTTTGTGTTCTGGGTTGTTTGGGTTTTGACTATGTCGTTCATCAGATATCACATCCCAGCAATCTTCAGTGCTTTAGTCCAGCATGTAGAGATTCTGGAGAGAACCAGGCTTATTTTTGATGCAACCAGTACATTGTCAGAGGGTAAATATCCACATTACTTTTTGTGTGCCAGAAGCTGTTAGGTTACTAGATAGCAAATGTGCTGGAACACAGATGATGCTGGATAAATTGATACTGAACTAATGATGTACTCTATAGATTGCCGTACTGTAACTTGAGTCTCTTAAATTATAGCTAATTTACATAGTTACAATAGGTTCATAATTTAATGAGTACTTTTTCTGAGAAGTGCCTTTGATCACCAGGAAACATGCCTGGAGACAGTAACTGTTCTGTTGTTCAGGGTTGTTTTAATTGTCTTCTCATTTTTTATGAGCCGAATAGGAAAAAATAAATTATTTCTCCCACCTTTAATGTGGTGTACACAAGGGGAAGTTAAAAGAATGGATGGTCTCAGGCTCCAGGCATTGGAATGAGAGAAAAGAGGGCTGGGCTGGGCTGTAGGTTCCCAGCATGAGCATCAGCTTCACACTGAAGATATGTCTCTCTTCCTATTGTAATTTGTCTGTGCTGTGTTTGGCTAATACCCTGATCTAGCCAAGGCTTTTATGTAAATGTTTAGCTTATGTAGTCTGCTGTTGTTGAATACAGTTAAGCATATAGATGTTCTTAATGACTATGGAGATTGCCCATAACTGGAATCCATATTTTCATTGCCTTTCCCAGTTTCTTTCCTACCAAGACATTTTCCCAAATTATATGTGCCTGCCAGCAATTACAAGTGCAGCATTTGAGCATCTGTGGGCATAAGGGGGTGAGTTCTGGAAATAGATTGGTTAATCTCTGCCTTACCATTTGCTGTGATATTTCCAAATAAACCAAATTCAGAAAATAATGTGTATTATTCATGTATGCGAAGTTAATCTAATTGATGTGGCTTTAAAATGACACACAAACTGCTGCAAAATAATTCTTCCCCTTCCCTGCCTTCTTCCCCACCACCCTTTTTTTTTGTTTGTTTTCTTTTTTTTTTCATTTGGAGAAGTAAGAGTGAGTATAGTCACAGATATATTACAGAGATACCGATATGAATGGCAGGAACAGTTGATGGTTTATCCTCATATTGTTTACTTCTACCACCCATCCTTATGGCCGTGCAGCCAGCTTTATGTATAATTCCAGTTTAATGCACTAAAATTCCATGACTATAATTTTTCTTAAGCGCTTATAAAGACAAAATTGGTCATAGCAGCTTGGAGAGCTGGAGAAATTCTTGAAACTATTCCAAGTTTTTGAAAGCTGAAAACAAAGACCTAGACTCATTCCTGTGAGTTATTTATGGAAGTGATACCGAGATGAAAGTGATATACCAAACACCTGTAGATACTTGTGCTCCCTGGACCCTGCATGCCTGAAAACAGTAGAGGAAGGTAAAGAACTCACAAGAAAGAGACAGAGATATTTTTTTGTCCTATTGTATCAGTGTTAGTGGAGACCACAGTGTGATCCAGCTGACCTCACTTGGAAAATTCCAGTTGCCTCACCATTTTTGTACATTTTGGCCTCAAATTCTCCCAGTGAAATAACAGCAACTTTAAAAAGTGGTAAGGTTTTGGCTGCTGTCTGGGTGGGATTATTATCAGATTATTTCTTTTTGTTCCAAGTAGAATTTACCTATTGCAAATCTTGAACCAAACAGGACTGCTGTGAACAGTCAGCTTGGGGGACTGGCTGTTTACAGAAGAGGGAAAGGTGTTGTCCTCTGTCACAAGCCTTGAGCTGAGTTTTTACACAGGAACAATGCTGTGGTTGGAGCAAAGCCATCCTCCACGTTTCTCCCCTCTCCGGGAGGGCCTGTCCAGTCTCCCTCAGAGTCATTTCACTGTGCCACCTGCTGGATTGTGATTTGCAATACAACAACAAATGCACGGGTGATGCTGAGCCATTATGATTTAATTTCTTCAGCATGAAGAAATCCTACAGTAGTAGTGTAGGACAGTTAGACTAAGGAAAAACCTTTCCCCTTGGGTATTGCCTCCTGGTGTTCTTGCTCAGGTGGGCTTTAAGATTCAGAAGCAGCTTGTGATTTACGGGATTGCATCTCTTTGCGGGTCTGGTCATCTTTAAAAGTCCTATTTAAGGATCAGTGCAGAAAATGAATTTTGGAGGAAAATTTACAATAAAAGCTTAAGGAATCACAGTGGTAGAAAGATATGCTGGGGAGAAAATCAGCATTTATGCTAAAGACACTGTTCTTTACAATAAATTGTTTATGGAGGAGAGGGGGAATGACAGCAAATGTGTGTTAACCACACCACAGAGTTATTTGCAAGTGCTTGTGGTTTCTCATCTCTGCAGGCTCTTGCCATGCAGTGTGCCCTGTGCTTTTGGTTTGCTTTTGCCCTGCAGTTGAGCTGATGCGGTTGGGCTGCGGTTGGGCCATGCCATAGGCTCCGCTGGTGGATTTGGAGCATGTGGACATGGAATGTCACTGCCTGCCTCTCCAGTCTTTGTGTCCTGGCATTTCCCTCTCCCTGGATCCTTGTTTAGCAGCATGAACCCTCTGGTGCAATTTAGTTAATTTCAAAAGCAAATTGCTATCTTTTTCAGCACTGTTTCACTGCAGTAACCGAACTTCCCCAGGAGAGCTCAGGGCAGAAGCAAGAAAGAGGAATGGCTCTTTATGGGCCCTTATCCTAGCGAGCATATGCTCCTTTCAAGCTTTCTCCAGATATTTCTACCACTGCTCCCTCCAAACATGGATGTGTTCTGGTTAATCTCTTTCCTAACAGTGTTTGCCAGGGTAGTTTTTCTTCTGCTGCTTGTGCCTTTTCATGCCTTTTCAAACTTAAATTGGTTAAGACTAGCTCCTTTATCATTTGCGCTTGTATATGTGTCTCTTTCATCACTCATCCCCTCCAAAGGTGCGTGCTTTCCTCAGCTGTTATCCTCTGCTCAGTCTTCCTCTGTGTTGGTACTCTACACTAGTCATCTTGTAAAACCCAAGAACCAAAACCCCAAACCAACAGCAAAAGAACCCACTGGAGACCTTGCTCTTATAGGAGACCTTTGAAAATCTGTATTTATTTATTTATTTTTCTTTAAAGTCATCCTTAAAGGAGGCACTGCTTAATGTTTGGCTTGTTAGACTGAAATCAGTTCAGCACAGTGGGATCAGAGAGAGGTAGGCCCATGGGAAATATGGCCACAATTTGCATGTGGCTGTGAGCCATTACAGTTACTTATTTTTCCCTCCTGACATCTGTGTATTGTTTCTGTTGAGCCTTACCCTTTTGGCAGGGTTTTTAAAAGGATGGGTTTTGTTTGTTTGTTCCTATGCACATTGCAGCTTTATTCACATCTGCTTGCAAGTCTAGTTCATCATGAAGTGCCTAATGTGAAGGTACTTTTAAGTCAAAACAAAATTCTCTGCGTGCTTTGGTATAAGCTATTATCATAGCTCAAGAGATCAAGTTTGGTAGCAAGGGATTTAAAAAAAGCCAGGAGCCAGATGCTCTCTTGCTCTCTGTGCATCTTTCCAGACTTCTTTGCTCCTGAGGCAGAAGTGCCTGTGCTGGTACAAAAACTGATTCACACAAGCCTGACACTGACATCAGGTGAAGTGCAATAGGAAACATGATAGTGGTGTGATGTGAATCTACCCGGTGCTAGCAAATTGGTACCAGCCCTAGGGAGAGGTGAGGAGCAAGGGAGGCTTGCATGGTGCTTTGTAAAACTCACATGTAGTAGTCCCACACGTTTATCTAGTGGCATTATGTTAAAGCTGCCTGACCTTTTAAACTCAGTGGGATTAATATGTATATGTATACTATCTTTACATCTCCATATTTATACTCTAATGATTGGTTTTTATTTATTCCATGATGCAATTGCAGTGGTGACTGTAACGGCATGAATAGAGTTTTTATTCCATATCAGTAACTTCTTTCTATCATCTTCCTTCCTTCCCTCATTCATGCAGATACAGTAACATAGGTAAAATGCCAATAAACATAAATAAAGCTTTGTACAGTTCTGAGAATTTCACTTCTCTTTCAATTTTCGGGGTAAAAACAAAGAAGCCAATTGAGACATCTGAGAGACAGTCTCTAGAGTCTCCCTTGTTTCATTCTTCAAGGTGAATGAATATAATTTTTTGGCAGGCAGAGTCCTAAAGAAATGTTGACTTGTTTGGTTTGCTAGGGAAGCCTTTGTCCCATCAGAGAATTAACAAAAAGTAGCCAACTGCTTGTGCCAATTATTACAAAGTTTCCTGGCTTTCTAATTCTGGTCTGGGTAAGCTCTTCTCTTCAGGTTTATTAATTTCTTTTTCACAACATTTATGTTGTATTGAAGGAACTGTATAAAGAGCTGTTTGTACTTTGATCAACCAGTCTGGGGTCTGTATATGCCTGACTAAAGGAGGGGGGCTATTCCCTTCTTGCCACTTTTTTTTAAAGCACACATCTGTCTGTTTTCTCTTGTTCCTCTTTTCCTTTCATATTGTCTTTCTTTTGGTGGTCTTTTAAATTCTATCCCCTTGGGTTTACAGCCCTTCGGACTTAATATGTCTTCAGCTTCTAATACACTGTGATGCGCTTTCTCAGACCTAATATACCTTAATATAAGGGGTCTGTACCTAATATGCCTTGATGTACTTGAGCTAGTTTGATAGGAAAAGGCCCGTCTTGAGAAGACAGACAAACTGAACTGTTTGCTTCAGTCCTCATTGTACATGTATCTGTATAATATTATTTAAGGCAGAGGAAAAGTAGGCGAAAGCATATCAGTTTCTGCACTTTTTTATTTGGATCTAGAAGTTAAATGGCTATAGCTTGTGTAGTCTGCAAGAAGAACGCAGGTTATGTGTCCTAGGAAAAAATGGCAAATAAAAGCTGGATGAGAAGTAGTAGGATGTGACACAGAGCGTAAAAACCATATCAAAATATCAGTATAATAAAACTGGGAGATAGAAAGGAAAAAAATGACAATTGTTATCCCTTAAATGTAATTTAATATTTGTTATGGCACTGGCATTATTTTCTACAATGTTCTTCAGGACTTTAGTGCAGCAACTCATCACATGCCAGTCAGTTTATCTTGGCCTCCTAACAGACTGTTATTTTGTCATTGTCAGGTATAGGATTCAAGTTTTAAGAAATAGATTATTTTTTTTTTTTTAAGTCTCCTTAATGGTGTTTAAATTTAGTACATCAGTTGCTATGGCTCAAACCAGGATGTTTGGCTTACTTTCTCTTCACCCCCTCCCCCCCCTTATGAATTTCTGTTACTTTCTGTATTGTTTTCTACTACTCAGTTTGCAAAAATCAATAAATGTATCATTTTAAATGCATTTGAGTTCAACGTCTATAGCATAACATGCATTTGAACACAAAACAGGAAATGTGAACATAAATCTTAGTAAATTAATAATAAGGAAGCAAAATTAACCAGGATGTCTCAACTCTCTAGCATGGTACTCCACTAGATGCTTTGTTTTCTCTAGATCTAGATAGAGCTCGGCTTACACAACCCAGATACTCATATCCATGGTACACTGTCTTCAGTCAATGCTGTTTACATTATTCCATTTTAGTGATCTGCAAATTTTATTTATTTTTTTAAAAAAGTGAATGTGCCTGAACTAGAACTTGGCATCATCTTTCTAAAAGTGCCCAGTTAATCTGTACTCTTAATTTGCTGTAATAGTGAAAAGATTAGGAGTATGGATTTCTATATTTAAACAGGCAAATCAGTGTTTTGGCAATGTTGGCTATTTTTATTCTTATATTAAATTGGTCGCTGGCTCAGCTCCAACTTTCTGTTACGATTTCAGACATTTTGCATTTTGGCATTCTGGTGAAAAGAGCTGGTGTCTTCAGAGGGCAGCTGCCACTTGCAAAGCTCTGGTGCAGATTTAGTCAGAGGTTAGATTATTCCTTTAGTTTATGCCTTGCCTTAAACTGATACAGGAAGTACATAAATTCAGTGATGGCAGGATGGTGTCTGCAGCTTAAACTTTCTTGCTTAAACATGAAATAGTAATCACGCTATCTTGATGGCAGTGTTTGGGAGGGATAATGGGGAAGGGTTCCTGAGTAATTCAGACTTGAAAATTACATATGTTGTTTGTGTAGTTGTATCTGTCTCAAAATGTGCGTTGATGTAACCTGGAAAATGTGATTTGTTAATTCTTTTTAGATGGAATTGATTAAAAACATAAGCACTGCTGAGCAGCCCTATTTATTCACTAGACATGTTCATTTCCTCAACTTCTCAAGGTAAGGCATTTTTTCAATTGAAGTCTTTTTCATTGATTTCTATTAATTGTAATAGATGGAACATTTTCCCTCCTTTTTACATATAAACAATAAAATTTGCTTCCCCACCCCTTTGTGGGAAGGGGTCACATTCAGAAGTTTGGAGAGGTTTTTTTTGCTCTCTTTGCTACATAATCGTTATATAGAGTATGTTTGTGAATAGCCAGGATGCAAGTGCATGCCTTTGCCTCCAAGCTGATCTTGGTTTGCAACATTTGCAGCTGACATGCATGAGCTGGTAACTTAGGTCTTTAAACTCTGCACGTTGTTGCAGAGGTTTTATCTCTGTATGGCTGGATACTAATACAAGACTGAAAACTCCACTGAGTGCATTAATTGTGTCCCTGGAACAACTCTTCACCAGTTTAACCAATTTAATTTTGTTCTGACAAAATAGTCCCCATTGCAGAGGGTACAGAAGTGTTTATAAACCATGCTAATGGATTATGCTCTGTATCATGGGAGTGCAGTCCCTCCTGGCAGCCATTTAAAAGTATGCAGTAAGACTAGAGGTATTTATAGCATGGAATGTGAAGAAAATTGAATTTGGATGAAACTTGGAAGGAATTTTTGGAAGGAGCAAGTGATGCCAATTAGCATTTAGCCAGGTCACAAAGGTTAAAGCTGACTGCAGATGGTTATTGCCCAAGTTGTAAGTTTAATTTGGGAATTATATTTGGGAGCCATACCATCTGTGCCACTAGGTTGGACTCCCGGCATTTAGATACAAAAAATATTTGTAGGAGTGTGAATTTTACAAATTTTCTGCAGATCTTTGCAAGGGGTTGCTTATCTTTCCAGCATTTTGTTTGTTTGTGGTAATGTCGGGGCATGTCCTCTGGATGTGTGGCTTGGGTAGATAGTGTAGTAAAAAGTGATAAAATTGGGAGGGGAATGGAAGGGGGAAGAGGAGAGGGAGCTGTTGTTCAGGGTTTGGTTTTGGATGTTGGTTTTTTTGTTTGTTTTCTTTTTGTTTGTTTTTTTTAGAAAATAAAATATTTTGAGTAATTGGAATTTCACTTGACATATCACCTTAAGTAAGACCATGATTTTGTTACATAAAACCAAGAAGAGTTAAAATCCCCATCTTGTGTTCTCTATTCTGATTCCATGACAGTTCCATTTCTAATGTGTTGTCTTTAAAAAAATGAAACTCATAGAGTAGGGCGTCACATCTTTAACAAATAATCTTTTAGACAAAATGCAAGATCAAACAAGTACCTACATAAAGAGGTGTTTCTTGATTAAACTGTTTTCTTAGAGATGGGACACAGCATTATTACATGAGAAAGAAATGAACATCATTACCTCTTTTTCATCCCAACATCCCATGCTCTATATGTATGGTACATCCTTGCCACATTGGTAACATATATTTTCTGTAGTGTATTCATGGGGTGAAATCTCTCTCCATTTTTCTTCCAGTACAAATCCATGAAAACATATAAAAATTGTGTCAGATGTGTAAAAGTATTTGCAGCTTCCTTTTTGGCTGTTTGTTGCAAACCTGGAAAACATGTTTTTCGTTTTATTGGGACAACACATGGTTTAAGTAGTAGCTGTAGTGTAGTGAAATGACTAACCTTTAAATGAGACATCATTGAAGTGCATCAACATTGGTTACTATTGGTTTAACATTTCCTAGTGTTTTATGATAAATTAAACATTTGAGAGTTTTAGTCTTAAGTTTCAAAATTTATTGGTGGTATTACAACTAACAGTGAATGGCGTTCAATAGTTGCTCTGTTCCTTAATTCTAGGGTGATACATTTCTGTCTTTGTAACTGATTTCATTAGGAACTGGAGTGTGAAGTATCAATTTTGCAGAAAATTCAAGAGTGTGATTTAAAAACACATTATAAATATTACAGAATTGTGAAAGCATTTTAGTATTACTGGATTTAAAAAAAAAAACCTGTTCCTTTATAAACCACCTCTAGTGGCTTGAGCTGAACTCAAATTGTCTGTGGAATGTTTCTTCCTGTTTGCCACAGCTTTTCTGCCAGCTCACATGAAAGCCATGCAATGCCCCAGAAACTAAAAGAATGAGGGTCAAAGTATTGATGTGGTGTTTTCTTGGCTGACACTGAAGACCTTAGACAGCAGCTTGCTGTGAGCAGCTCAGCACAGTGGGGAGTGGGATGGGTGCTCAGGGACAGGTAGACAACTGACTGGAGGCTTAGGGTGGCTTCAGATCTGTGAAAAGCTCAAAGATCAGCTTGAAGATTGAAGAACCCTACTTTGGTGACAGCTGAAGGAAAGGGATGAAGCTTTCTACATACCATTGTAGCAGAACCATTACTGGAAATAGTGAATTTTTGCAGGTGCAGTCATTCTGGGCATTAGTCCAGTAGCATCGTTTCTTGTTTGGCATTTTATACCTTTGAAATCAAGCTTTTGTTTGCAGGAAGGGATAAGGAATGCTTTATTCTCCTTTTTCCCTGCATATGTCAAGCTGGCAGACAGGTAGGAGCTATAAGGCATGCTCTGCTTGAAGAACACTCTAGGAACAAAAGGAGTCTCTTCAATTTGCCTTGCACTTACCTGCTTGAGACCTTTCAAGATCTGTAGGGATTGTTAAGCCATTTTAGAGGCTGTCACCCAAGGTAGAAGAGATGCAGTCATGCAAAACAGAAGTCTGCTTTGCTTTTGCATAGAAGTGAATCATTTCTGTTAGGAAAGACCTTGAAGATCATTAAGTCCAACCATTAACCAAGCACTGCCAAGTCCACCACTGAACTGTGTCTCTAAGAGCCGCATCTACAGTCATCTTTCGAATGCCTCCAGTGACAGTAACTCAGCCACTTCCCTGAGCAGCCAGTTCCAGAGCTTGGCAACCCTTTCAATGAAGACATTTTTTCTCATACCCAATCTCAACCTCCCTGGCACAATGTTAAGGTAATTTCCTCTTGTCCTGTTGCTTATTATCTGGGAGAAGAGACTAACACCCACCTCACTACAACCGCATTTCAAGTAGTTGTAGAGCTCAATAAGGTCTCCCCTGAGCCTCCCTTTCTCCAGACTAAACAACCCCACTTCCCTTACCTTTCTTATTGGCGCTTCTCAGCTTCCCAAATAATAGTAAGAAAAACAAACCTGACTTGTAGTTAACATCAGTGATGTGAATAGCAGCAGTTTCTTGCTCTTCTTTGATGTGAGTGAATTTCTACATACCGCTTGTCACAGGAAAAGCTTCCGTTTACAGTGGTTTGCAGCTTCTGTTCTCAGGCTCTCCAGTGCAGCTATGGCTAACTTTAGGAGGTGATCTAGTGCCTTGGAAGGGTGACTGTTCCGTCCAGTGCATTTCGGGACTGTTTCTTTTGGAGCAGGTAGTGCTGTTTATTGTATTCTCCTGTACTTGTGATTCCTGGGTGAGGCTTTTCATTATGACTTTGTGGTCATTGTATTGCTCATCCTAAATGCTGGACTTACCTCCCCAAGAAACCCCCAGGGGGCTTTCTTCTATTAACCCTATTTGGAAATATCTTTATACACAGAGGTAAATGTTTTGATGCTTTTTGTCTTCATACTAGCTGTTAGCTGATTTCTTTATTCTTTATTGGAAAGAGTGTATTTCTCTGAAGTTTTCCATAAAACCATCCAGGCTGTGTTTGACGGCATTGTGTTACACCACTTCTGCCACTTCCTTGGTTCCAGTTGTCTGTTAGTTTTACTGTCAAATTATGTGGCTAGTTTCTAATGAGTATTTCTCTGGCTTTTGCTTCTTATTGACTGGAATGATTTTCTGTTCCCTGGTATTTCCCCCCATGCATCTGTCTGTTGCTGCTGTCTCCAAACAACTTTAGCTCTTCCTTTTGATCACAGGTACTCTCAAACCTCTTGCTGGTGAGTATTTTTCTAATCCATTTAATAAGTCTGTGACTCTTCTCTGAATCTTCTCCTGCAGTTCTGTGTGTTAAGTGTAAGCATCAAAACTCTGGACCTGTACGAGCTTCGCTAATGCTGTATGCAGTAAAACAAAATAACTTTACAGTCACCATGTGTATACTTAATAAAGCTGCAGTTACGCCAGAGCAGAATGGCCTTTCAGGACAAGTTGTTTTTCCAGTGTGTTTTCTAGATATTTTCCTAATCGTTCGTTACCAGGTTGCCATTTCCCATTTTACAGAAATGGTTTTCCTTCCTTGTATTTAAATGTGTTAACCAAGGGAACATGAAGTGTGCAGAATTACTAGCTGCTGTCCTACTGCAGTGGATGTTGTGAAGAAGAAAATTAATTGAATAATAAAAAATATAATATACCCTTTATGTGTACTCTCAGAAGCTGGGATCCATTGGCCTATGTTAACAAAAAACAAATAACTTTTTTTCTCATGTGCCCAAGGAGCGCTAGAAGTTGTCAGTCATAACCTCTACTGCGATCTGTAGTGCATAGGGTAGAAGCACCCACCTCCTTTTGCACAGAACTCAGGAATTCGGGATGTTTGCCTCCACTCAGGGTCGTTTGGCTGAAGAGGTCACATTGCAGGACCAGGATGACAGATATAACTTATCTTCGTCATATTCTAATTCTTTTTCAAAGTCAGTGCTGTATGTATTTAAAAAGAATTGTGGGAGCCATTGAATTAGTAAAAATACTGATATATTTTTATGTGTCTTTCTGGATTGAAGTTTATATACTAATGTTGCTGGGAAAAACATCCAAAATATACATCAGAAACAAATATTAAAAATTGTCTCTAAGAAGGTAAAGATTTATATGCTGATACATTTGCTGAGATTGCAGGTGTTATTAGTAGATCCATGCAATACAGTGTTAGAGTGCAGAAGCTGTGAAGAACTAGAATAACCTGCAGGGAAGCACCAAAAGCTATTTCAAGATAGGTATAGTTTGTTGGCTGTTCTTTATCATAAATGCTGCTTGGCATCTATTAGCCTGGGAAAAAATTGAAGCATGAAGCTTCAAGTCTGTGGAAAAGCCCTACTTGACTTCTTGGTAATCTTCAGCTGAATTAAGTAATTATAACAATCTTTGGGCAGCTATTCAAGATACTTGGTCTGTGCTCCAAGTGTCACAGATTGCAGAGGAGCAGAAAGAACTTTTGTAGGAATGCACAGGGGTAGTGAGGCCATGGTTTTGGGTCAGGCTGAGTCAGGGATAGGGAGAATTACACCACTCCTGTTTTGGACGCAGGAAGGCAGCTTGCCTCTCTCCAACACCAAACTGTTGTCTTCCACACGTGTATGTGTGGACCCTCGTTCAGGCACAGTGGGAAGCGTGGCCACTCCCTCCTGTCTCAGGGTAAATGGAAGTTACAGAGGAATGTGTAAAAATCTTAAGATGTTCCTCTGTCAGTGGCTGGTAAGTAAGTGGCTTTTGCTTGTTTAAAAGTTGGCTGATTAGGTCAGGGTAAAGACACAGGAGGAAGAAGCATTAAAAAGACCACCCAGAGAGAGAAACAGGCTTTTTCATGTCTCACTGGAGTCATGAATTCTTTAATTTCTGCAGTAGTTTCAGGCCACTGGGGAATTATCTCCTTTAAAATTTCCTATGATGTGGTAAGGAGATACAGAGATAAAACATGGAGTCGATTTAATCTTACATTTTAATTAGCCCTTATAATTCAGTTCAGTATATCTTGTTTGTTTAAAGACAGGATGAATTATCGTCCAGCATTAGTATGTAAGGAGTCATTCCTCCTGTACTGTCAGGCTGCTGCCCTCTTCTTTCTTCCAGCTGCAGTTTAACATTGGCAGTGTGTATTTAAGCATATGTGTGCATGAGCTCGAGGGGAGAGGACAACGCTTTAGCATAATTTTCTAAGGAAGACTCACACAGCAGTTCCAGCTGTTCTGCATCTTTCCAGTGTCCCCCCTACGCCTAATTCCTAAATAACTTCTGAACCCCCTGGTCAGTTTAAAGCCAAATTTGAAAGACCAGTAGAAGACTTGAAGATAGCCATGCTGCTGATGGCACCCCTGCTGAAGGGAAAGCCATGCAAAGCAGAACTGCTGGACCTTCTGCTGAGTCACAGGCAGTGGCCACTCTCCCATGCCCTGCTTTGGATGCCAGCCCCAGCTCTGCCATTTCGATTTTGCTCAGTGCATGAGGGAGATGGGGGACAGGTTTAAGAGATGAGAGAAAGATCTGTTGGGTCTTCTGCTTAAGAAGGTACTTGCCTTTAGTCCCTGGAATCAGCATAAGAAATATTTCAGTGTTTCTGTTATTTATTAGCAGAGTTAATGTGTAAAGTTCTTGTTTTTCTGGAAAAAGTGTTTTTAGGTAGACAGTCTGTATCAGCGTCATTGATATTGGTTTTAATATTGCTTTTTTTAAACAGACGAAGTAGCCACCACTAATAAAAATTAGTAAATTGGGGTGCTGTAGCAGCAGACAGTGTCATGTGCAACAGTGCTGATCAGTTTGAATGCCGTGCTTCATCTCTGACCTGAATTCTGAATTACAGATAACAGTGAATCACATGCTGTATGAAGGCAGATACGGGCAGAGAGATGCAGTTGATAAATCCAAACTTAAACTTAGTTTCTGAATATTGTTCAGGGCGTTTTTGTTATTCATCAATTTTGTGTTTTTTCTCATGCCGAAGCAGCTCTAAAAATTGAAGTTTAACACAGCATTTTGATGTTAAAGCCCTCCCTGTTCTTGGGCTCTGTAAAATGTCCCTGCAGCCAACAAACAAAAGGGACTAAATCTTGAAGAATTAGTGTCCTGGGTTCAGCAGTTGAGTATATGTCGTAAGAGTAAGCCACGTGTTTGAAAGCAGGAGCACACTCTGTGCTGACAGCATGGTGTTTGAAAGCCTTGCATTTTAGCCTGCTAATGATTCAGAAGGGTTGGATAATGCTTTTACCATTTCTATGGCAAATAAATATCTTGCTTTGCCATGACTTAACCTCTGCATGTGTCACTGGTCTGTTCATTTGGAATTAGAATTTAATTTTTAGGTTTTTCTACAGACTGGTAAGAGGTCAGTAAAACCAGGGTGATTCCGTGCTACTGTTTTCATTGACTTAAGACAGAGACATGGAATATTTGTCACAACTCTCAAATTTATTAATAACATGAAGATTCCTGTTTCCCCCTTTCTGTGGAACAAGTAATGCCACACAAAGAGTAAATGTTTTGCAGAACATGCCTATTACGTGTTTTAACCATGCTCCAGTAGCTTTTGAAAATGGTGTGCTGGACAAGTGCATGGAGCTGGTATAATAAGATGCTGAATATCCATGACCCTTTGAATGCAAATTGTATGCTTTGTATGAACATCAGCAATTCAGTCAGCTTTGCACTGATTCTGTTGGAGGGTTTGGGCTCTTTGAATGCCTTCTGAGTCAACCTCTTGAAACAGTGATTGCAGCCTTAGATTATCTACTGAAGTATTTTCATGTTGTGGATTTTTTCCTCCTTTAAATAAAAACCAAACCATACATGCCTAGGAAATGTCATTTAAAATATGTTAACAAATAAAATATTACTCTCTGGATAAGCTCTTAAAAGTAGGGAAATGTCAGCTAAACTTTTGTGCGCTGCCTTAACACTGTGTCTTTATGTGTGTTCATTATAATCTATACTTTTTGCTAACACATCATGAAACACTTTCTACCATCATGTGAGGTCTGCCTTGTAAAGTACACATTTCATGAATGGCCACATGGTGCTGTAATCCCTCCTGCATCTTTTTTTCCTTTTTTATACTACATTTTTTAATGATGTGAGTGTGTAATGATGTTTTTAACTGTGACTTGGTAGAAGGCTAAGCACAAATCTCATGTGCAGTTTGACCTCAGTATGGTCTTAGGGGTTGTTTTTAGGTTTATTTTTTTAAAAACACTGCTCTATGTCAAGTTTTTCCACAGATTTTAAGGTTATCTGATTTAAAATTTATTTCCCTAGATTTCCCGTGTTCTTTGCATAATAGGCTTTTTAGCTTTCATTCAGCTGCTAATGGAGAATTGTTGCTTGAAATGTAGTTACTGAAGGTGGGATCAGACATAACACCTAAATTATCATTTTTTTTACTGTTGTTTGGTTTCTGTGCCCACTTTCACACTGTAGATTAGATTATAATACCAGTTCGGGAGTACCTTAAGACAAATGTTGATTACTCCAAAAGCGTCCAAAACAGACTAAAGAAAATGATCAGAGATACAAAGAATTGAGCTGTGAGAAAAGATTGAAAGGGCAGAGAAGAAAAAAACATAGAGAAGACTGGGAAAGAGGGGACTGTGTTAACACTTTTGAATTTTATATTTGAAAGGTTCTGCAGAAATAAAGGGACTATACAGTTCTTTATGAGTAATGACAGCAGAAGTGGCAGCCTTAAATTGCATCAGCAGAATTCTAAATCGGGCATTTAGGAAAAGGCTTGAACAAGGACAGCGAAGCAACGGAATAGATTGAGCATCTTGGAGCTGGCAGTGGCAGTTGCATGACTGATCCTGCCTTCAGGCAAAAAGATGGATTATAGCAGTTCTAAGTCATTTCTAGTCTTTCTCACCCTTGTGTAATGCATGATACAGACTATTTGGATTTCAACCTAAAACCTTCATCTTTCAGGACAAAAATTTAAGTCTTCATTTAACATCAGTAACAGAGAATTTGCTGCCTTTGGTAAACTCTTCCAATACCGCATTGTTCTCTCAGATTGTAAATTGAGAGTTATTCTTTCTCTTAATTTCTGAGAAGTCTTATTGCCTCCTTCTCCTTGGATCTGAGAATACATTTGCTCACTTTATGAAAACTCCTTTCATCAATTTCTTTCCTTAGGTAAGCTTTCATGTGTAATTTCTTACATGCAGTGGTGCAGTCGCCTCTGAGCTTTCTGTGTTTTTTCCCCTCTTCATTTTGTTTTCAAGAAGAAGATTTTCACTTTCTAGACATTTTTCTGTTACTTTTTTTCATCCTTCATGTGACTCTGCAGTGAACTTTGTGCACCCTCTGTTTGAAATGAACTCTGTTAGTGGTCACGTCAGGGCTCCTGCTTCTCAGAAAAAGGGAAACTAGGATTTTTGGTCTTTAAGGTCTCACACGCTACTGATAATCTGCAGAGGCATGCAAGTCCTTGCCAAAACTGCTACTTCCCTGTGAATGTCCTCTGCTTCTGATTCTAGGCTTTTATTTACTGTACTAAAGTGAATGACGTTTG
The DNA here is from genome assembly GCA_025447955.1 of Psilopsiagon aurifrons. Lineage (NCBI taxonomy): Eukaryota > Metazoa > Chordata > Aves > Psittaciformes > Psittacidae > Psilopsiagon > Psilopsiagon aurifrons. The sequence continues at coordinate 34,227 of JAOEHY010030093.1, read as the reverse complement.
CTTGTCTTGCTTGCCCTGTGGCTCAAGTAGCTCTTTGCCATCAAACCATTCAATTGTTCTCTCCTTTTACAACTTTAATATCTGAAAACACTATCTGTAGTTTTGCACTTACCTTCTGAATCATAGATTATGATGTTAAACTGGGTAGATTCAAAGCCTCAAGCATGATGATACAGCTTTCTCTGTTTGATGGTGTTTATGTAGATTTTCACATCTGGTACAGGGCAGACATGTTTTCAATTTCAGTTACATTGATTTTTATATACCACACATAATATATATTGCCAGGTTGCAGTGTGGGTTTTTTTCCTTATACCTAAGTTGCTGTATTTCAGTTTCCACTTGGGCATTCCTAACATTATGTTGTGTAGCAATCTGTGACAGCCATTTCCACAGAGCAGCTGTAATCACACGATACTCTTGATAAATGTATTCGTATGAGAAGTTGAATAAGCAGTGCCAAATGCATTGCAACATCCTTTGCATTATAACCTTCCTAAGAAGTCAAGCCTCAAGATTTTATGTGAACATAACTATCTCAGCCAAATGTGTGGTTTCATCCAATTTTGAAGATGTATCTTTCTACACACCATGTTTGTTGATTTAATATTTTCCAAAGAGTTGTATCAGCTGTTCTACTTTTTGCTGGAAATTTATTGCAGTAATTTGTAATCAGTTTTCCTGTTCCTCTGTATAATGTGCAACATTTGCATCTCTGAATTACAATGAAATGTTAATCAGGGGTCCAGAGAGATCCTGAGCCAGACTTTTGGAAAGTCTTGGAAAAAAGGTATCTAGAATTAAGTGATTTTAAATAATGCAGAGTTTGACTGTAGCTGTTGTTAGTACTTTGTGGAGAATTAGTGTTTTCTTTCTTATTTCTGGCTGTAACTTTGCATTACATAAAGGGAAACACAATTAGTATTACCTTCTCAAGTGTTGCCTGTGCTTGAGTTGGGGATGTTATACAGACCCTGACAGGATTTGTATCAGTGTTGATGCCATTAATTGTGAATTTATATATTAAACTACTTTGATATCATCAGCATAATGAAAGGCATAGGGGAAAAAAACACCTTATTGTTTAGCATTTCTGAGTGTAAAAGACTGACAGAAATACAACATTAAATATTCTGTGAGATTCACAGGATAGTACCTCAGCCTGCTTCTCTGGAAATTTTTACAGCTCGGCCTTGAAGAGGGTCATTGGAGCATCCCAACATTGCCTGGTGCCTTGTGTGCAGAATAGGGTTGCTTTGCCCCATGTGCATGCAAATTAGAGAAGTTATAATATCTTTTAATTTTAAGGTACCTTTTTCAGAAGACAGATTTTGACAGAAGTGCATCTTATTTCAGTCCTGAAAAGGTGAAAGTTGTATGTTTGTGCTTTTATGTGGCTGTCCCATAAAGCTTTCTGGGCAGTTGTGTTCTCAGCATGTGATTCTGATTTGTATGAAGCTGTAGAAGGAAATTGTGCTGCCTTTCTAAGAAGGACACGATATGCTTGTCCCTGTTAATATTAGGTGACTGTCAGTTCTTGTTTGCTTCTGTTACATTGAGTTTCTAGCAACTCTCTCACTTGTCTAAAGGGAGACACTTTACATGAAAAGAGTAAAATACAGTCCAAGTTCTTTCAGAGAATAAGTTAGGAGTTGTCATTTCCTCAAGGAGTATTGTTTGCTTGCAGGGATGAAGAAGCCTGCTTCTGCTTGTGTAAAGCATTTTGTGATGAACAGAAATACAGCAGCCACCGCAGTGAAGTGAAATGAAAAGTAATAGGAACTGAGAGACCCTCCATTCCAAAGCCAAGCAAATCACTTTAGTTGATTAAAAAAAAAAACAACCCCAAAACAAAACAATGTTAAACTCATAAGGGGGTTACAAATGGGTTCAAACAAAGATATTGTTCATGTAAATCATACAATTGGAATTCATCAGAGGCATTTTTCTAAGGGGCAGACTTGCAACATCTGGCATACCTCTCTTTTTTTGTTTCCTTTTATTAAAAAAAGGATGGGGAAATGTATTATTAATGAACCTAAATATCATTGATTGAAGCCTGTAAATAGTCTAGTTATTTTGATGGGTGCTCCAAAAATATACCTGTCACAGCAGAGCAGTTAAAACTAATGGAATTTAATAGTATATACTAAATAAATCAGGAGAAATTAAATACAGGAAAAGGACTGCAGAAGATCTGTGTATACATTTTCAGTGCTTCTCTGAAATGGTGGTGTCATGGCCCACTCTACCCAGTAGAGATGTGCTACTGGGCATGAGAATGATCAAGTACGTTTATCATGCAGAATGAAGTCTTGATCCCGCTCAGAGAAGGTAGGCATTTTGCTCAGGCCTAGAAAAATATGATCATATCCCTTTTTGAATCCTTCACAATAGGTATCTGAGGATAAATAAGGTGACATGATGTATAATGAGAGCACAATGTGTTATTTGCAAGAGCACTTTCATGTGGGTGTTGTTAATTTGAGAAGTTTCACTCTGGAAAGCTAAGTAATATTTAATACATTGTGATTGATAGGTACCTAAAAATATGCAGAACATACTTGAACAAGTAGAGCATTGATTTGCCCTTTTATTTCTCCCTCTAAATAGCTTAAGGTTATTGATTTCAGGTTTTTTTAACCAGGAGGATTTTTTATGCCATGCGAGTGCTGCTTAGCTTCCATAAAAAAGTCTCAGTGTAGACCATAGAAACAAATTGGAATTTGAAGTATTAAAAAACATGCTTTAAGAAAAAATAAAAAGAAAAGAAAGGAAAGAAAAATACAGGTTAGAATAAGAGCCAGAGCAAACTTAATTTCTGTGAAAACTCCCTGCTTATTGCCTGATGGAGCAACTGCAGCTCCAGGCTATATACCAGGCTGGTTACAGCGTGCAGGAAATCGGACGTTCGAGCTGCCCTGTGTTTTGTGGGGGAAAACTCTCCATTTCAGAAATAAGAAGTTCCTCTGTAGCTCTTTGTGAAAGAGTGACCTCCCATCTGAGCTGTCCTCTTGGGACAGATGAGCTTGCACGTGCCTCTTCTCAGAGCTGTTAGTAATGAATTTGCAGTTTGCATGTTCAGGGACATGACCTTACCAGCAAAAGGCCAGGCTCTGACACTTCGGTGGGTTGGTTATGCAATCTGACGCCTCCTTTCACTTCAGAACAGACAATATGTGTTGAATATTTCTATCTAGACAACTAATAGCTGTCTGCTTCTGATTTTTGTCTCTTCAGACAAGCATTTAAGCTTAGTGTCCTCTACAAACCCTGGGGCAGGATATTATTTCTCTTTGCTTCTCTGAATCTTGTAATCTTTATGTATCTTAACACAACTTGCTGCTGTCATAGCTTCTTACTGTCTCTGTTGCTTCCCCTTTTCTTTGTGCTTCATTGTCTTCTGTCTTTAGATTATCTCTGATCTTCATCAAGCAATAGGAAGATAATGTGCTTGGTAATTTAGCTGCAACCTCTTCTTGCCAGCACTTTCAATTGAAAAATGTAATTTTCATGGCTACCAGCCATGGCATTCACCAAAAGCTTTCTGCTTCAATAAATATTGTCAAAGCTTCATGCCCTCATTGTCCTATGGTATTTACAGGAATGTCTTTCTTTAATGTGCGTTTTATTTCTGTATAATGACGAAAACCAGCAAAAATAATCTCAGAGGAGAGTTCAGGGTACTGAATTTAGGATACTTCCCTTGCACACCTGTGTCCAAACTAGGCCATGCACTAATCAGGAAGCAAGGAGCATCTGCCTTTTTAGTTGGATTGGTTTAAAGTTTTATGCTGTCTGTGCAATTTCAAGCTATGGCAATGATCCTGCAACACTGAGGTCAATGAAATTACTGATATGCATCATTATTCATGAGACAAGCCTTTGCTGACTGTATTTAGTGGTCTGGGGAATCATGCAGACTAAAACTCAACTTGAAACTGTGGGATTTTTTTCTCTTTTACTAGAACTCATATTTTTTAACAATTTTGCTGACTATTTAATATTTATGAGGAGACCTGATCTTTTATTATACATATTTAATTATTCATCTGGCTCAAAAGATGAAGAGAAGCCAAGGTTTGGGGTTTTTCCTTTAATGTAAAAGATGTCTTCAGTTTTCTCTCTTCTCATCTAATATTTTACATTTTGAAGGAAAATATATAAATTGTGACTCGTAAAATCATCAGAACAGCGCTTAAATCATTAAACGTGGCTATGTCCTCAAGCTCCCAGAATTAAACCACAAGCTAGTGCTTAAGAATTGTCCTCCTGAGTTGGGGAAGCAGAAAGGAGAAACATAATTCATGTTCTTAAGCAAATTCTAAGTAGAATTTATCCTATGAAATTCTTAATCCAAAAAGGTTTCGTTTTGTTTTTTATCTCTCCCAACATCTGTAGTTCATAAGTCTGTTCCATAGCATAAATGTCCATTGTCAGTTTTGACCACAGAAGAGAGTAAGCAACTTTCATTTTCTTTTCCTCCAGTTAGGTCCTTACTTCTGATGCTCTGTATTGATACAAAATACGCAGTTAAAGTATTTTTAATACTGTGAAAATGCAGTATAATCACAAGCCTCGTCAAGCTCCTTTTCCCTCCTTTTGTCTCTTTTTATCCTACCTATTAAACAGAAAACATTTGTTATAAATTACCAGGAGGAGGTGCACAAGAGGGTAAAGTCAGACTGATGAGGTTGCTCTGGTTTATCTTTTCATATCGAAATTGCAAGTACATGCGCTGCATTTTGCTTTTGTGCAGAGCCTGGTCACAGCTGGTTTTATCTTTTTCTTTTCCTTGGACTTGCTTGTACTTGAAATAGGTGCATAATTTCTTTTTTGAAGCATGTTTTTACATTGACTTCTAAAAAAACACCTTTATGCAGAGCAGTACAAGGATAAGGTGATGTATAGCCACAAAATAACCTCAGATTCAGCTGGTGGTGCAAGCTGGGGGTGAGGGGAGGAAGATCTGCACAAGCTCCAGCAAATAGGTGGAAATATCATGCATATCTGCTGGTTCATCCAAAGGAAGCCTCTTGAGATAACCTTGAATGCTGCAAGATCCTTTGCTCTTACTGTACAGGTGAAGGCGATCCTAGGCTGCCTTATGGCAGTTTATGTTAGGCATTGCCTGCTCTGACATAACTTTCTAGGTGAGAAATGTGTTGGCAAAAAGTGCTCATTCCCCGGCTGAGCTACAGAAGGTTCTTCATCCGAAAACATCAAGGAGAAAACTCAAGAGGCTGATCTATTGACACAGTGCAAAAAATGGTCTTAAATGAACTTTTTTGTACTACATAAGTAGCTTAAGGTGACGCCATATTTACTGTTCATCTGACGGAGCTCTTGCATGTTTTTACAAAATTTTGGTAACTACTGGTAAGCCTCTCAGTTTCTGTTCTAATCTTGTAAAGCTCTGAGCTTGTGTAGAGAGTAATTTGAAAACATTCAAATAAAAGATGGACCCGTGTGCCTGTGTGAAATCTTCTGATGAGACTGACTCGTTTTATTTCCCACCAGGTTTGGAGGAGACCAGCCAGTGTACATCAATATCATCAGAGATCCCATCAATCGTTTTTTATCCAATTATTTTTTTCGACGTTTTGGAGACTGGAGAGGAGAACAGAATCACATGATCCGTACCCCCAGCATGAGGCAGGAGGAAAGATATCTGGTATGTTTAAATAAAAGGCTCTTATTACTAATTTCCCATCATCACATAATGCTGATACTAAGATGCTTGAAAAAATGGGATACTGAGGCATCTCGCATTTTTTCCTTTGTCTTTGTCTTGCCTGGTCTTTCATTTTTGGTCAGCTTTAGTATAAGTTCAGTGATTTGGTTTGATCTTGTATAAGTTGACAGGAAGTCGCAGATTGCCACCATTGAATTGTGCTATTTTCACCGAGTTGGATTTACACTCAGTATACAGTGTTTAGGCGTAGTAATTCTGCCTATTTATCACTGTGAATATTCAGACAGATTTTTAGGTTGGAACTGTATGTGTAACATTGCGGCTTCAGAGGAGATTTGGGAAATGGAGCAATTTAGGGAGTCACAAGCCTCTAATGCTGGTAAATTGAACATAGTGGTTTTTATACTACTGCTCTGATCCCAGTTCTTGGCTTGGTTCTGCTGCTTTTTTTGGATTAAGAAGGTGGCAATAATGCTGGATGAGCTGTTCTTAAGTTCTAATTTTGTGTAACTGCTGAACTGTCATAACACCCTTCCAGCCATTGTCACAGCCCAAGGTCCTGTGGCAGTAGGCATTTTGTAAATGCTGAATGAGAAACACAGAATCTGGGGAGGTGGCCAGTGTGTTTAATACTGATGTCTTTGCATGCACACCAACAACTCCCTGAGACAACAAAATGGTGGAATTAATTCTTACCCTCTTTATAATGGAGATCCAGTTTGATTGGACTCAGCCTTTAGCCACACTTGAACCTGTAGAAGGTTCAGTGATGCAGCACTGACAGGACAGCTTGGTGGTCTGCTATGAGATGTTGCAGGCCAGGCACCAAAACCAGAGAGAGCTGTGTCTTTTGGGTAAGAGAGAGAGGAAGTTTTGACAATGTTTTCAAGGGGCAGTGGGGTGGTGTGGATGAGCTGTAGAGAGCACGTCTCTGAATGACTGTCATACAACACGTTTCAGTTCTACCTGCAATCAGATGGGTCCAAGGAAGGCTGGGTATTTTGTTGGGTTTTTTTATATGACAGGGTTGTGTTGATTTATTTTGTACTTTATTTTTGTTGTTTGTTATGCAAAGCCCCATGAACAAATAAGCTTATAGATTATGTATAATTGAAGGGGGGGGGGTGTATAGCTACGTATAGCCTTGAACTTCTGTGATATCTGCTATACAGATGTAAACTCCTTTCAGTAATGTTGTAAAGAGTTTTTTATTTGCTATATGTCTAGAGATACTGAAGAAGTGTCTGCATCAGCTGAGCAGGTTTTGACCTGCTCATGTGCAGTTGAAATGCAGGCCCAAAAGTTTTGCATGCTGTGTACATGGACTTTGGTTTCATCATCAGCAAAATGGGACAGAGGGGTTGCAGAAGTGAATGTGTGGTGGGTTTTTTACTGCATTATTACTTTGTTAGTGCGGTCATGTTTTCTATGTTGAAAATGTTGAAAGTGAGTTGTACAGTATGTACTTCACTCTGAGTGCCTCTACTTCTCATTTGAAGTGGAACATCCAGTGACTGACACTTCTCATGGCTGAGTAACTCTGTAAAAGCTCAATTAATTCAGTACTGCCTGTGCAGTTGAAGATGTGGTATGTACAGCCACTGAAATTCTCCTTCAAGCAGAACGGAAATAAATAGCTCTGGTTCCTGTTGTTTGTGTTGGTTTAAAAACTAATAGAAAGAAATCACCTTGCATTTTTGTTGTGATGTTCTTTAAGAAATTGCTTATATGCACATGCATGTATGTACATATACAGTGAAGGGGAAATAAAAAGTGGTCACCTGAGGTCAGTAGTCATTTTGTTTAAAAGACATTTTGTCAGTCTGAGGCACCATCAGCATCCTTTATCAAAACTACTTTATATATCTATCCAAGAGTGCAGCACAGGCTGGGATCTGCCTGGCTGTGGGGCAGCTCTGTGCAAAGGGAGCTGGAGATCCTCGTGGACAATAAGCTCAGTAAGAATAAACAATGTGAAGCTGAAGCAAAGAAAGCCAGCAAGATGCTGGGTTGCATTAACAAGGGTATCACCAACAGAGATAAAGATGTCCTTATCCCACTCTACTCAGTGCTTGTCAGGCCTTACCTGGAATACTGTGTTCAGTTTTTGTCCCCATTATACAAAAAAGATGTGGACAGGCTGGAGAGGGTTCAGAGAAGGGTCATGAATATCGAAGGACTGAAAAGCCTGCCTTATACCAGGAAGAAAGGCTGAGAGAAGTGGGTTTGTTCAGCCTAGAGAAAAGAAGGCTCAGAGGAGACCTTATCATCATGTTCCAGTATTTAAAGGGTGGGTACAAAAAGGATGGAGACTATCTTTTTACAAGGAGTCACATGGGAAAGACAAGGGGTAATGGGCCCAAATTATTTCTGGGGAAATTCTGGTTGGACACCTGAGGAAAATTGTTCACAATGAGAATGATCAGCCATTGGAATAATCTCCCCAGGGGAAGTGGTGGGTTCCCCAGTGTTGAATACTTTGAAGATTCAGCTGGACCGGGTGCTGGGACATTTAGTCTAGGTCATGCTTTGCCAAGAAAGTTTGGATCAGATGATCCTTGAGGTCCCTTCCAACCTGGTATTCTATGATTCTATTTTTGCTTTTTTATTTTAAACTTCTCTGTTGGTAATTCAGCTTTAGAATCTTGGAAACATTTTTGGAATCTGTCCTCCATCCTTCCTTGGCAGACTTCGGCTGTCACTTGTACTGTTTGAAGAGGGCATTCACTTCTGTCACAGTAATGTATAGACCGCCCGCCAGAGAAATTAGTTTTAATGAAAGCCACTTATTCTGAATGTTAAGCATTTTTAAGAGTTGTGCTATCCAACCATGTAATATATTGCATGACTGCATTTTAATCTTCCCCTCAGTGGTGCAAGGAAATCTGCTGGCATATATTTTAAAAGTCAGGTAATGAATTTTGTGGAATGCTAGCTTCAGAAGCCTGCTAAGTCAGTTGCCTGATCCAGCTGTGAAGCAGATAAGCAGCTGTTTTGCCTCTGAGTATGAGCCAGTGTGGCCTTTTAGGACAGGACTGATGACTGATGTGATTTCTGGCCTCATACCTTTTGCAATTCTTCCCTTATATTTTTTCTTTTTTTTTTTTTTTTTAAATTGCAAAATGCACCGTAAGGCATTTATTTTCACAGGGGAGTATTTGAAGGATAAACTTAGATTTAGCATATTAAATAGTTTCTATACTGATCAAAGTTATTAAACCCGAGTCATTTGGGATGAGATGTGCCTGGCTGCAAGCTGATACGTGAAAGCAGGGGAGGACTTGAGTTGGTTTTACTTTTCTTCTTCCATCATGCCTCAGATCAACAGCTAGGAAAATACAAAACTGCTGATGGCTCCACAAACTTGAGCTCATTGCTGAAGAGTCGGAGAAGCCTTGTGTTGACAGCAGTCATAGACTTACAAGATGGATTGGTTTTGTGCCTGATGAGCTCCTGCTTGGCCATCAGGTTGTGATATCCTTAATGGAGGTATTCTCTTCCCTCAGTTCTGATCCTTAAGAAAAAAAGGGGGAGAAAAAACAAAATAAAAAACTTGGAAGTCTTGTAGTACCTTGGGTGCTGGTTTTTTAACTTAGAAAATGTGGACTGGTGACATTGCAAAGATGAGAAACAGAGACAGAAATTTCCATCGTTCACTGATCATTTGAAATTTGTCTGAATAGAGCTTCAGGCTTTGATTCGTTCCAGAGAATACAACCATTCATTTAGGAGTCAGATAAATTGTTTTAAATGTTTCGGTAAATGTCTGTGTTTACCAAAATTTAATTGAAAGCCAGGATAGAAAACAAGCCGTTTATTCATGTGTCAGATACAACAGAGGCAGCTGCTGCAATGTGAGACTTTCCACCAGGATCAGCCAGCTCCTTGCCCTGATCCTGTGCTTTATCTGCTGGAGTGAGTCACTGTCAGTCACCTAAAAAGATCACTTCCAAGCTCCCCAAAATGAATAGTGACAACATGGCAGAGAGGTGATGGTCTCAAATGGTGTCAAGAGTCACCCTACCTTATGGTCTTGTAAGATAAATTCCCAAAAGTTAATTTAAAGCTATCATAGTAAATATGTTTCAGGTTGAAGTGGAGTAAGTATACTTCAAGAAAGCAAATAACCCCTTATCAGCACAGCTGTGGGTGCTGCTGGTACCAAGCAAAGGAATAATAAACATCAGATGGTTGAGCTTAAGGCTTGAAAGTGCAGCAGGTAGGAAGCACTCCTGATAGAGGGACTAAGATAAATATTTGAAAGGTTTGTATATAAAATTGTCCTTTCCAGAAGGCTTGTTAGCAATTACCTAGTATTTACTACAACTGCAGTGTGAGACATCAAATATAAAAGGTATGCATGGGTTTTTCAGTTTTCCTTAATACTTGCTGAAACTTTGATTTAAGACAGCTAAGGCTGAGTGAGCGTGTGAAACAGCATGGGATGTGTATTTTTGCCTGAATTACAGGAAAATTGGTTATATGCGATTCTGTTCTCTGTTAGGCTCACAAATGGCATGGCTCCTAACTCATTCAAGTACAAGATCAATGGATCTTTGAGGTAATATGTCAGAAGAGTGAGGTTTTTTATAAAAAAGATTGTTCATTAAATTAAGAATTTGTCACCCTCCTATTGGCCAATTCAGATTTTCATTATAATTAGTGGTTAAGTTTGCACTGCATCTATGTCAGGCTCAGCATAGTCTTTCAACTTCATCTCTGAAAATAAATATGCTTTTCTCAGCTAAAAATGAAAAACATTCTAACAATATCCAGCTTCAGTTATGCTAAACACTACTCATGCAAGTAATCCCATAAAGGAGCATCTGTCTTTTTGTCTCTTAAGTTAAATATTAAAATATATATTAGCAGTGTGTTAGGATTGCTGCAAAGGAGAGCAAAGGACATCAGGGAAATTTCAAGTCAGATTTCTTATAATAGGAACTGCTGTTCTGTGGCAAACATTGTCTTTTCTTCCTAAGTATTTAAACCAATTTAGTTCATAAAGTTCAAGCAAAACTGCAGAAAAAGCTGGATGGTTAAACTGTTAAACTCATGTAGAACATGGTTTTGTGCTCCTGAATTTTGAGGATTTCCTTATATGACAATTTTTTCATTAACATGAGAACATTTGCTAAATACATTGAACCATTTTTTTTATTTATATCCTCAAATTTCTATCTATGATTAAAAATATGCTTTTATCAATTGCACTGGTTTTCTCACAGCAGCTAGCTGTCTTGTTTCCTGTCTTTAAATAGAAATAGTTAACCATGGATAATTGTACTGTAAATTGTCACCAGCAGTAGCACATGGAGCTTTCTCCTTCAAGACTTGCGTTTCTTGAACGTTTTCAGTCTGTCAGGGACATGGTCTCCAGGAGAGATGATGGTATGGAGCCCATGCCTCTGTCTACGGACTGTCACTCTCATGAGTGTTTCTGTATAGAAAAGGCAGTGGGAGAGTTGCCTGCCTGCAGGTTTGGTGCAGGGAGGAGTAGAAGGTTCATTTCTAAATGGGATTTTTCTGCTGTGGACCTCACAAGAGGCCCCATATGTCTGCTGATTGAACCTTGGAACTTAAAAGGAGATTCTGGTGAACTTGGTTAACATTCTTTGTGTTGGAAATCTGAGGTGTGCAGAGGTTAAAATGATTTGCTTGTGCCAGTGCAGTGCATATCAGATATTAGGGAGTTTAATATATATATATATATATATATATCAAAAAGAGTACATTTTTCTGTTACTGGGTTCTGAGCTGTAGTTAAAAGACTTAACATTTTATGCACCCTCAGTGTTTTCCCTAACTTACCCCCATATATACAGTAGTCATTTTTCTCCCTGTGTTATATATCAGTGCGGAGAAGCCTTGAATTGGCCATTGGGTGTCCCACACCATGTTCTGAGCTTCACAGATGTGGTTTGTAGATCACACAGTAACATCAATCTGTGCATGAGACTGGGCTGTGAGGAGGACACTGCTGAGGCACAGCCACCTGTCAGCTGACCCAATTAGAACAGTTTGCTGCTTCTTCCCTCTGATGAGTGCTTTTAATAGTCCCAGCTGTTCCCTTTTGCTGGATTAATTCTTCACAGCAACATTTCTAGGCCTTTTTTGTAACCCTTCATCTGCTGTGTATATTCTAAAGCACCATCTTTCACTTAGGTGCTCCCATTTTGTATTAATAATTTACTGAACCACAGAGTTAATGATAATTCAGACCTTAGCTGGAGGAGGGACTGATTAAATAACTTAGAGTATGTAGTGTTAAAGGATATTTGTTCATGGCTGACATTGACTTTTCAGTGTCTTTAATTTGCAAACCAATATTTTTGAATGTTCAAAATGTGCCTTCCTAATCTGTTTTCATTTACTAGCCTGAGTCAGTTGCGCATAGTAAATAAAGCAATATACCATGGGTTAAGATCAAAGCACTAAAATATTTCATGTAATTTATAATACATATTTATATTAACAGCAAAGATAAAAAGATCTGGGTTTTATTAACACCGTGCTTTTATTTTAATGGTACTATTTGTCGTGGTATCCTTACACCATTCTGTATTGCATTTCTTTTTGTGGAGGAAGGGTACAGGAAAAGTACAATATTTTGCTTCAGAATGTAAAAGCCTGAGGTATTTTTTCATTCAATATTGTACTGGTCTGAAGATTTTTGGCTGTTGAAAATGCGAAGAAGCTACACTAGAAACTAGAAGCCAAGTGTCAGAAGAATTCTGCACACGAAGTACCTACAGCCTTAATTAAACTTAATATTACAGAGTCTTAGCACCACCAGTAAGTAGTGTATGGTATTTAAGATATTGGTGTATATATAGCATTTATTTCCTTTTATTTAAGGACTTAGCTGTAGTAAGTTTAACATGATGAATCTTTATTTTTATGGTGATTTTGCCAAGTTTGTTATTTGTGCCTTTCTGAGTATATGAATACAGGATAGCTCTTGATGTTCTCTTTTGTGATCTTTTTTTGATTTTGATTTGTTGTGGCAGCCTGGGAAACTAGTTTTCTTTAGCTTGTCTATAGGAAGCTATTGTTTTAGAGTAGAAAATCTCAGACACAGAACAAAGCCTAACATGTTGATGCTGGCCCTCTAAGGCCATATAAACTGTATAAGAGAAGAGGGTATGCCCATATTCTATTTTCAGGAGGTTATTTTTTGAGATGGAAACAAAACCAGAAAAAAGCATTCTTGTGTAGGCCAGAGATAAGAGCCAGCCTTGCCTTCAGCTAAGGCTGGAAGGTGGTTTAGTGGGGAGGATCATCCTTATTTCACACAGAAAATGATGGGTTCTCAGCAGACTGTTGCCAGTCAGGAGTGAGGTCTTGTCTGTGCAGTGGATGGTTCTGCTATAGCATCAGCTCAGTTCTCAGTAGCAGTCAAAAAAGACAAATCAGAAACAACAGAGGAAAAAAAACAAACCAGAACCTCACTGTGTATAAATTCATAGGGTGGCTGCATTTTATTTCCTTCATTTGACCTTTGTGACCTCTCATTACCAAAATGGGTTTTCAAGAACTGGAAAATGCTCAGAAATGGGTAGGAGCAACAGTGAAAGGATGAAGTAATTCCCGTATGAGGAATGACAAAGATTTGGACTCTTCAGATGAGGAAGAAGTAAACAGGGGAAAGGATATGAGAAGGCATGTTTGCAGAAGGCATGGAAAAGTTGCATCAAGGATGATTTTTTGTGGGCTGTTTCAGTGCGAGACCTAGAAGATCCCAAGTGGGATGGGCAGTTGCCAGATCCAGGAAAAAGCAGAAAGATGTGATGGTTTGGATAATGTGTAATTAAGCAGTGGAAGTTGTTGCTGACATTATTGTGGATAACAGTTTCTATGTATTCAAAAAGGAAGCGTTGTAAGAAATGTTTATGTACAGAGAGGGCGGTCAAACACTGGAACAGGCAGCCTAGAGAGGTGGTCTATGCTCCAGCTCTGTCAGTGTTTAAGAGGCATTTGGACAGTGCCCTTAGTAATATGGGTTAACTTTTGGTCAGCCCTGAAATGGTCAGGCAGTTGGACTAGATAATTATTGTAGGTCCTTTCCAACTGAAATATTCTATTCTACTCTGTTCTATTTGAAGAGTAAATATGTAGCCCTTACAGGCTACTAATTACCAAGGCGAGATCTCTTTATCAGAAAATCTCTCTTAAGTACATAGCTGTAAGTACATGGATCAGATAAGTGGGCAGAAAAGGGTCCCGTGCATACAATAGATGTTCCTCATAGCCCATATTGACTTTCTGAAATTAGTGACTACTCTGGGTAACTCAAAAGCAAACTTTGTAATTACATGCTTGCAAATGAATTCTGCTACTAGGTGATTTATGTAAGATAGTTACCATTATAGACATCTTCAGTTGCATCTACTGTGTTTTGACTTTAAAGTAATCAAGCGTTCTTGGGTTTGTGCCATAATGGCTAAGATTTTGTTGTCTTACAGATCTGCCTATCAAATGAATTTTTGTAATTTGCAAACTCATGCTGAAGCTCTCAATTGTTAACACTGTAATGACTATTACCAAATTTATCTTCAAAATCTAAGAGATGAATACATTTGAAGTGTGAAATGTGTCTACAAATTTACACTATGCACTGCTAATAGTAAAGGTACCAAAACAGAAAATGTGGAAAAAAATGGAGATAGTGGGTTTAAACATTTTCCTCAGTGATTTCTGGAAAGTAGAAGTCTCCTGGTACATCCACTATGTACCAGTTTCAGTATGGATGAGTTTCAGGTGTTTTGATAATTTCTGTCAGTCTTCATAAAATACAGCCTCCTGCCATATTTTGGTAATGTTAAAGGAGCAGACACACACATCTAAAGGGACAACACTTGAATGGCTCCTAGTAAGTGATGGCTTAGCGAATACTTGCTGGCAAGTAACCATTGCAGGTGAATGGAAACAAAAGAATCTGTGTGAATCTTCAGTGCCTAGTCCAACATTTTGTGTCTTGTGAAGCTGGAGAGTAGTCTTTAGTAGTCATCATGGAAAAATAATTATTGTTATTTTGTTTGTTTAAAGTTGGAATAGAATGAGTTGTAGAACTGCAGTGATTTATCATTCAGAAGAAAAAGAATGCCTCCAATTTCCATTTCTGTTAGTATAATTTTTAAAATTAATCTTTTTAATGTTACATTTTATGCACAGCCTAAATAACAGAGATAGGGCATTGACCAGCAAGTACTATGTTTTAAAAATAACTATGTGTGTATATTTACAAGTCTGACTTCTTGAAATGTTTAGTATTGTATCCCTGTTTAAATAAAAAAATGTCTTGGAAGTCTTGTCTAAAGAAATTGAGGTAGCCTTCCCTGGAAAACCCTAATAAATTCCCTCCTCCATACACTGCTTGCCAGAAGTAGACTGTTTCCTGGTTGCTTTATGCTCTAACCACCTTAAATGAAAACTATTTTATTGGCAGTGTAATGGGGAAGGAAACTGCAGAACCTTTTAGTCCTTTTGAGAGAGGAAGGGCAGACAGAGGCAGCCCTGCCCGTACTGCCTATATATTGAATGTGTTCAGGCTGTGGCATGGTAATGTAATTTCAAGAAGTCAGATACCCACTTCTCTCTGTAGGTGTGAGAACCTGCAGGAGCTGACAACCTTTGAGAATAAACCTGAATTTATTAGCCCGTTTTATTCCTTTTCTGTCATCCTCCTTCCTCTTTCCTTTTTGTGGTTTATACATACGTTTTCTGGCTGGCAGCACTGGCAGCAAAGTGCAATAAACTGAAATCCTGATCTCTGAAACTTACTGGCCAAAGCAAGGCTGAGGCTCTGAGGTGGCAGGAAGAATTCAGGGTGGTAGGATTAGGGGAACCACCTGCCTGAGGTACATGCATGACTTGGTGAAGGATAGCCAAGTTTCATAAAAGTATCCAAAGCTGTCTTGGGCTTTAGGTGTTTGTTGCCAGCAGAATATTCTCCTATCATGTAATTCTTTGGTGGTAGTATAGGCTCTTCTGTTGGCTGCAGAATGACTGCGTCATGCCTCTGAATTCTTTATTTTTAATGCTGTGAAATAGTTCATGCTGAAACCACATGGAAGCAGAGATGGCATGATACAGAAAAAAGGGACACTCAGTGGCCAGGTGTACTCAAGACTTAGCTTATCCTAGATCTTACAGACTACAGGGCCTGTTGGAGCACAGGGTGCTCCTTTCTGGTCAGCACTCAGGCTCACATCCCAGGTATTTGAGGCACTTGACCATTGTTTCCTTATAGTCAGTCAGTCAAGTAAGGAAGGGTATTGATGCCAGGAACTCATATCTTTATTGTTACTATAATTCCACCTTATGTAAAGAAAGAAATGAGCTGTTTCAAAATTGTTCTTCTTTATTATTATAATTTTTTCTTAAGGTGACTGTTTACAGTTGAATAACCTTACTCAAACATACATATGCCTCTCACCAGTTGGCTTATGAGGTTCAATGGTCATGAGCTATCACAGAGGCAGGAGGGCCTTTCTTGAAAAGGTAGTGAAAAGGTAATTTCATCTTTCAGAATAAGCAACAGGCCTTCTGTGCCAGCTGAGAAAATGCATTGCCTATGAACAATGTAGGGAAGTTCTCCTTTGAAGTAAAAGCAGCCTTCACTTTTTCTGATTTTTATTCTAAGCATTCATTTTCTTATTGACTGGTATTTTCAAAGCTCCTCTATCCATTGTAACTATATTTGCATTACATAAAATCAGAAATACAACACCCAAAATACCCCAACAAAGGGTGTTCAGCTGATTATTTGTTGTTCTGAACTCTGGAAAATGGACTGCCATTGTTTCAGCAGAGCTGCCTACTGCTCAGTGAATTATTGAAACCCAGTCTATTCAGGTTACCTTGAACACAACTTTTTCCTGTGAACTCTGATCCAAGCAAAGCCAGCCACTATTCATAACTGAAGCTTGTCAAGAGTAATTTCCTTTTTTGGGGGGAAAAATCCACTAACCAGTGGCAAATAGGAAACTTTCCATGGTGAATATGGATTGGTAAATGAGATTTTCTTTTTTTTTTCTTTTTAGAAAGTATTTTTCTGTTCTCTTTAAAAGGAAAAATCAAAAGTGCTCCTCAGTGTTTGAGGGAAATAAAATAAATTTCTTCAGTATATAATCCAAAGAGATGATGTCATAGAATCATAGAATACCTAAGGTTAGAAAAGACCTTAAGATCGTGTAGTTCCAACTGCCCTGCCATGGGCAAGCATACCTCCCACTAAACCATGTCACTCAAGGCTCTGTCCAACCTGGCCTTGAACACTGCCATGGTTGGAGCATTTGCCACTTCTTTGGACAATGCATTCCACTGCCTCAAGACCCTCAGAGTAAAGAACTTCTTTGTATTTGATAAACAGAAAGAAAAAAGGCAGATTTTACACTTTTCACCTCCTTCTAGCAGAGTTACTAACTTCCATGAGTTTGTTATTGATCGTGTTAATTGCTGTGTTTTTTGAAACTGTACTGCCTGACATGAGGGGATTGAGAGATTCTGGGGAAGGAAGCATGGGTTTCTTTTTTGTAGTTGTAAAAAAGAACTTAAGCACATGACTTAAGGTTCAAGAATAATTTTTAAAAAAAGAGGGGCAAATGGGAATATTAATTATGCCTCTAAACCTTGTAATTTTAGTTTTTAAATACCTGGAATTGTGAATATAATCATAGAATCATAGAATAGTTAGGGTTGGAAAGGACCTCAAGATCATCTAGTTCCAACCCCCCTGCCATGGGCTGGGGCACCTCCCACTGAACCATGTAACCCAAGGCTCTGTCCAACCTGGCCTTAAACATCGCCAGCGATGGAGCATTCACAACTTCCCTAGGCAACCCATTCCAGTGCCTCACCACCCTTACAGTAAAGAATTTCTTCCTCATATCCAATCTAAGCTTCCCGTTTAAGTTTTAACATGTTACTCCTTGTCCTCTTGCTACAGTCTCTAATGAAGAGTCCCTCCCCAGCATCCTTATAGCCCCCCTTCAGATACTGGAAGGCTGCTATGAGGTCAATGTTTGACGATGATGGTATTGTCAAACTAAAACGTGGAATCAATATGTTTGTTCCATTTTGTGGCTGCTGTTCAGAAGGGCAGTGCTATGAATGATGCAAAGTATTAGTAATTTTCCAGAAAAGCTGTTCAGCAAGGGAAAGATTACAGCTAAGGAAATTAGATAGGGGCAGCAGAGCAGAAACCATCCCCAATTGCAGCAGCAGTGAAGCCATATGCAGCAGCAGTGTGGTTTTCTTCTCTGCTATGCAGCTCCTTTTGCACTTCAGCCCTGAGACATGAAGGGATTAAAAGTCAGTCAACCACTGGGCAAAAGACTGATAAGAAATCACAATTAGCACACAACTTGCACTTCTAGCTCTTCTCCCAGCATTCAGGAGGCTTGTGGTAAAGTGCCACCACAAATGTGTAAGTTAAGAGGACATAGAAAACATTCAGACCTTGCTGCTATGAGAAAGCTAGGGTTTTTTTTTAACTCAGTACTGTGCTTTGAAGATTTATCATCTAACTTTAAAAAATGGGCAGAACCAAATAAATTTATAACCCATACTTCATGATGATCATCACATATTTCCTCTTCAATGAAGAGGTCCGCAGCAGGGTTGGGTTTTTCTTTCTTTTTTGCTAGGCAGTGTACTTGATGTGACTGGATTATTTCAGATGCACAATGCAAGCTGTTGGATACTATCTCTTTCTCTTCAGCATCAGTGAAATGGAAGTGTATCATTGAAATTCATGACAGCAAATCATGTAAGCTATAACTGAGTGGTATATTGAACTAAAACTTTTTAAGATGCATCAGCTAGCTGGTCACTTTCTTTAGTGAAAATTTTGCTCATCATCTGCAGGTGAGAGCAGATTAATAATTAAAAGAAATGTTGCTTTCCTGAAGCCTTCAATATTAATATTTTTTTTTATATATAGAAGCATAAAAGCATAGAATCAACTAGGTTGAATACTGTGGCATATCTTCCTTATCCATGTATATAATCTTTTATTTTGAAGCTTTATTTTGAAGAAAGTAAGCATTTTCCTCCCTAATTCTTATCACATGAACTTCTGTGAAAATACATGCAAATGAAATGAGCTCTCTTGTTTGTTTTGCCTCTGTCTTGATGGGATATATGAAACCAATAATGCGTGATGCTTGTTGCCAATGAAATTAATTTTCTTTTGGCTCATGGATTGCTTCTCTCTGGTGACATCTTTGACATTCAGAACTCTAATACTTGTTTTAATAGGCATCTTATAAACCTCATATTGTTAAAACTATCTTTTATGAGCCCCTACTAAAAACAGTGTAATGCTAGCTTCAAGATGATGTGGCATTTGTAGAACTTAAATGTGTTTCTGTTGGTGTATGCATTTTTGAGGTCTGTGCTAAAATCTGCTGAGCATAATTTCTGTGCATACCGTCAAGCTGTACAGGAGTGAGAACATTTGATTTAGGAAAGAAAATGTGAGAAAAATGTAAACCACAGAAATGTCTTGTTCTTAACGTAGGCTTTCCTGTATTGTAGCAATGAAGCAATAGTTGGAAACATTTAAATCCCGTCATACCTGTGCAAATGACATTGTGTCATATGTAGAAGTGTGGACTTACTGCATTAAGGCCTTTTTGAGACTTGAGCACCATCCAGCCCAGCTCGGGGAGACTGGTGGCAGGCTGAAGTGTAGCTTCTCCTCTAGTGCCCTCTCAGCTTCTGATGTTCTTCAGCTTACCATTTTCCTGAGCCAGATATCTCTTCCATACCTGTGTTTGATAGCTCTCAATAGACCTTTTTCTATGAATGTACCTTTTTTATTTTTTAAGTATTACTATTATTTGGGGATTTATTGTTCCTTTTTTAAAACTCAGTTGCACCTTTGTCTTCCAGTTTAGCCTGTTACAGGGACCTGTGCATTTACTAGCACTGACTTTCTTCCAACGTTTTATTGCCTAATCAGCATTAGGTCCTTCTGTAACTCCTTCAGGTAAGATTTCTTGTCTACTCTGATTAATGTTCCTTGAAAAATTTGCTAATTCACTGTTAACCTTTCTTTGTTATGCACGAGAGTTGCCTCAGCACACATGCTGATACTCTACTCAATGTCCTACTCAATATCCTGTTTCACTAAGAAAACTGGCCAGTTTATTCCTGTCCTTAGCTTCTTGTCCTTTACCAGACTATCCTCTATTGTTTGGGGGTTTTACCTTGAGAATCTAGAAAAACAGGACTGCATTTTTCCCATTTCACATCATCAGTGACTGAATCAAAGACCTGTTGGAAGTTGGGAGGCCCAGCTTCCTCTGCTGACCTGTGCTTCCTTAGTGTTATCTAGTACTAGCTGGCTCTGTCAATCTTCAGTTTATCCATTTTTTCTAGAGCAGCTTTTGACTATCACTTCAGTTTGAGACTCTTGTTTTTCTGTTTTATGCCCTCTCTAGAGGGCCTTTTGCAGTATGTAAAAGCATCCCAGATCTTACACAGTATTTTTCATGACATGACTTTTCATTCCGAGCAATCTGTAATGCTTATCACTACTCAGTTATGAGCAGGACTTGCTCTCAATCCAGGACATACTGAGTCTTAGTATTACAATGTGGTTGGCTGGACAACGAGGCTTTTGACATTAGCAGAGTGGTGTATTAAAGAGGTGATGATCTGTAGCATTATACAAAGATATCCTCTGTGTCTTCTCCAATTTGTTGGTTTGGTTTTTCTAATGTGCAGCACAAATGCTTTCTGGGAATCCAGCATTTCGAGTTAAACAGAAGATACTGAGTTCCAGGAGCCAGAGACATAAAATTATTCCTTCATTTCTTCCATAGCACACTCTTGTTCAAATGAGAACTACAGTAAGTCACCAGCAGGGTCTTTTCTGCTTCATTTGGAGCTGAAAAAGCCTAATTTAGGAAGTGTTCTGTTTTAGGATTTCTAAGAAATTGAAAAGAGTCTAGAAGAAGGTCTTAAAAAGAAAATACTGTGGGGAGATTTAAATCTTCAGATGTTTTTGTAGCAGATACTAGTAAAGGTTTTCTGACAGTAGGTGCAGTAAAGCACTGGTACAAATCAGAGCAGCGCTGAACACTTTTATGAACAAATTGGAAAAATGGCAACCCTAGTTTAGGTAAACTTGGTTGTTCCTTATCAAAAGATGGACTTAAATGCTTCTCAGTGCCCCGAGTCTTCTGTAGCAGCCTTTATTGTCAGGCTGGGAGCAACCAGGGGTGTGCTGCATCACCAGGTATGGTGAGGCCATCCTGCCAGGAGGACCCTCACCCACCAGCTGCATCTCTGTTCACTTCCAGCCCACTGTCTTCAGCCTCAGAGTCAGCTCAAGGCGAGTCTGTCCTCTGTCAGGGAATAACTTCAGTCTTTTCCCCAGAACTGCCTGTTGTGACTGTAAATTGATGGTTGTATCTGTCGATTCTCACAGGCATCTGTAGGCAAGGGTCCAGCAGTGCTGCATTAGGAAGGGCTGAGAAAGGTTTGAGGTGGGGACTACTTCCTGCTCAGCATTTGCAGAATTTAATATGTGCCATCCATAGTTGACTTTATTAAGGGTCATCATCCAAGTAGCCTGATTTTCCCCCTTCCTTTATAGAGATGTGTTAGCAAACAGAACTAACAGATGAACTGTCTCCCTGCTGTTAGTTGCTTTGGAGTTCATTCTTGATTGCAGTATAATGGTCTGTATTTTTCGTCTTCTGGATCTGTGCTCTCTATGACAGGATAGTTATTTATTGCTTTTACTCTTCTTCCAGCTGGCAGGCACTCTGCAATTTTTTGGCATAATTTCTATTTTTTCATATATTTCCCATACTAAGATGATTCTTGGTGAAAACCACAGAAGTTGGAAAAGAAAGATATGAGAAGGTGCACAACTAAGAAGTGAATCAATTCTAATTGGTAACACTCATCTTTGAAAAATTACCAATATGATTTCTGATATGGAGCATACAGAAATATATCCACTTGCATATTTTCTTAATAATGAACATCATTGTAAGTTAGAAAATTGGGATCTGCAAATGCGTTTAATGTTTGTCACATCTAAATAAAGTGTTGTGGGCATACTTCATCACCTCTACTATGTTAATGCCATTAAAACTTTTTATATGAATGAACAATTTATGCCTGCACTGAATGAAAATGTAGATGGCTAGCAGATCACCTGTTTTGTTAGCTGCTGCTTTACTTGCTGAGATGCCACGAAGAAGAGTTGAAAACATTGTTGGCAGAAAAGCCAGGCCAATTAGCCCAGCCAAAAGAGTCAGTCAAAGAGAAAAAAAAAGGTGGGAATGAAACTTGGCAGCCTATTTGCTTATGTGGTCTGTGGGAAAAATGAAAAACACTTATTCCGCCAGAAAAAAGTGAAAAGTCAAGTCAAAGAAAACCCAGAATTATCGTCTACAAAAATGGATTTGCATGGCAAGGTTTTGGTAGTGGGGGAGCTGCAAGTATGGCTTCTGGAAGAAGCAATCTTCTGTTCCCCATGATGGTAGTTGATGAGTGATCTCTCCCTGTCCTTATCTCAGCCCATGAGCTTTTAGTCCAGCTGGGGAAGGGGAGTGATAGAGTGCCTTTGGTGGGGCTGATGTAGAGAGACAGCACAAATTGAATCTAAGCAAGCCATAGGCTACCCTAAGCTGGCTTTAAGAAGTCAAGTTTCCTCAGTAAAGCACAGTTTAAAAGCCTTCATGTCTTTTATCTTTTTCTCCAGATTTTCGTAATTCAAATTTCTCTTCAATAATTGTACTTATAGAGTACAGGCTTTTTTAATTAAAGAAAAAATGTCATACTATGAATCAAAACAAAATTTCAATAACTTTCAAATATAAATGTCTAGCTTTGCCAATTCAGTTACTAAAGAAAAATATCAAGCTTTGAGGGAAGGAATAGAAGATGTATATATTCCTTATTATACTGTCTCTGCTGATATTTCAGGTTGATCTCAAGTCATCTATTGTTCCAAAGGGTTTTGTCAGCTTCCTGTCACCTCTTTCAAATGCAGCATCAATGTGCTACCCTGGAGCATGTGAAATAGAAATATTTAGTGTAAGTCTCTAAGTCATGCTTGTAACCATAGCTGAAGAAGTCTTACCAGAGGGCTGTGGGGAGTTACAGCATTGCTGCTGCTCAGTGGTGCACCATCAAGGTGTGCTTTGCACACCCCAAGGAAATAGTGCAGAAAAGAGATGACTGTACATGTTATCTAGATTAAAGCCAGTTTTGTCTGTGAGAACACAGTCATGCTACACATAGATAACAGCAGACTGATCTATTTAAACCTGTAAGTTTGGATGCTGTTTTGGGTACAGAGGTAAGGTCAGTTTCAATCTAAACATGTTGCTTGTCAAAAACTCATTCCCTGGAGGTGAAACTGAAAAACCTTATTTGCAGGGTTTCCAAGGTTTTATCACAAGTACCAGAAGTACTTTACTTTCTCAAGTCAACTAAGAACTTGCAGGCAGCTT
The DNA here is from genome assembly GCA_025447955.1 of Psilopsiagon aurifrons. Taxonomy (NCBI): domain Eukaryota; kingdom Metazoa; phylum Chordata; class Aves; order Psittaciformes; family Psittacidae; genus Psilopsiagon; species Psilopsiagon aurifrons. The sequence continues at coordinate 11,049 of JAOEHY010030093.1, read as the reverse complement.
CCTCCAACCTTTCTCAAGATGTCTGGTGAACTTGCCCCTGCCTGGAGGGAAGGGGAACTGTCTGGCCTGGCTTCTCCATCCACTGGGTCTCTGAGATGGAGACCTAGAAGAGGAAGGTGTAGCAGTCCTGCTCATGAGTATGCCATGCTAGAGAATGAACAAAAATGCTTATTTTCCATTAATTTTATTTAGATTATAAACATTGGAGAACGGGGGGGAGGGGTGGTGTTCAAGTTTCTAACATGCATTTTTCTTTAAAGGAAGGTTTTTCAAAGCAGACAGATTTATGTTCCATGCTCTTTTAATATATATATATATATTTTTTGTATACATGGTTACATGGCTTCAAACCAACATATTGGTGTGACTTGCTACTCAGACTGGTTATACCAGAGAGGGAGCTTGCTCTCAGAGAGGGAACAAAATGTCCTTGGAGCTTTTTGGCTTTCAGTAGCCTAGCTAGACAGCTAATATGGAGAAGAGCTGAAGTATGGGAGCTTGATTGTTGCCTCCATCTGTAGCTGTCAGCTGTTTCCCCAGAACAAGTGTGTATGTGGTAACTTCATAAGAGTCCTTTCAAAAATAGGCCAGTGAATAATGAGGAAAACATAGTAGGGCCCAATCATTGTTTCCAGGGACTCCCAGGGGCTTTCAGCAAGATGCCAGGTTGGCCTTTGTAGCCCCTGGCTACTGACAACATGCTGTCGCTGTCCCTCAGGCCCCAGGACTTCTGTTTGGGACTTGTGTTCACTTGCTAGGAACGCCAGTTGTCCGCAAGTAGTTGACTTTATTGTAGCTTGTAGGTAAGCACCCCAATGTGTCAATGGGTTAACTAATGATTCACTTACAGAAGTGATGGTTGTAGGAAGCATCTGAAATACTGGAAAAGAGCAGAAGGGAAGAGAATCTGTTTCCAGATAATAGTAAGTGTGAAAAATTATTTTGGAGGGAGAAAGCCCAACATACTGATAACAAATAAAATGGCTAGAGGACAGCAGTATGAATCGAATGAGCTGGCTCTATGGGGTGCTTTTGCTCATCCAGTGTGCTAGGAGTCCCAGAAATTTCCTAAAGGATATTCTTTTGATCCCTTGTGCAGGCTGTTGCAGTGACTTCTTCTCTAGTAGTGTGCTGGGCCTTACGGAAGTATGGGTGATGAGAGGGCTCTTCTCTTTGTCCTCCAGTTGCTTTTGCTTCTGCTTTTTATCCAATACATGATTTAGCTGAAGGCAAAGAGAAGTTGAAGAAATGATCACAAGGGTTTTCTTGGAATTAAAGAGATCAAGAATTTGTTTGTTGGGGGTTTTTTTAAAGTGTATTTCAATTCCTGAAAAATATGTGGAGGAGAGGAACTTGAATACCTGCAAAGGTGTGAAATGCCTGTGCAGCCTTTCAAAAGCTGTACAAAAGCAGTCAGAAGTGTCTCTCTTCAAAAGCAGATGCGCCAAGTGAGAAAGAGTTGAAAGGAGTGTTATCTGTGACTGAAAACTAATTTTAAAATGCAAATCTTACCTCAGCTTTCAAATATACAGGTGTTGAAGTTAAAATAACATACCTCTTGACTTTTAAGCAGGAAAGTAGTGGTTAAAGCCAGCTGCAAGAGGTTGTCTTTGGGGAGCACAGTTTGAGCTACTTGGTGCTCCACGCTCTTCCCTGTTCCATGCTCTAGTTCCCAAAATCCTGTCACTGGCCTCCATCTACTGTAACTTCTCTCTTCACAGGACAGACCTTGATCTGTTGCATGGACCCACCAGAGGATTAGCCTGGATATCTCATACAGCTATAGTCCTCTTTCGCAGCAGTTTTGATCCTCTTCAGAGTGAAACACAAGGCTCACTTGTCAGTAACTACATGATATTTGCCAGGTAGCTAAGACGAGAGAAGTCCCTGGCATCCATGGATTTCATGGTGGCACAAAGATGCTGGGAGCATGGGTGGCTCTTGCAAAGGTGGCAGAATTTGGGCATAGGGGGACAGTCAGCGCTGGGGTGAAATGGCCACATGCTCTGACTGTTTCTCAGTTGCTGCAATGGCATTAAATGTGACCTGCGTCACTTGGAGGGGGACATGCCCTGTGCAGCTGGAGTGCAGAGTGACATTGTGGCATTTCCATGAGCATCCTCTGCTTTATTTGTGCCTCTGGTAGAAGAATAGAAGGCATCAGTGGGAAAGCAAAAGATTTCTGTTACTTTCTGAGCTGGCGGAGCTTGCACAGCATTGAAGGGACAATCACAGGTGGTGCAGTGGGTTGTCTGGGGCCAGAAACCCATGTTTTACTTAGCTAGCTCAGGTCTGCCATCTCACAGAGTTTCTCCCCAAAGTGCCAACTGTTTTCTCTGCAGTCTTCCACTGGTGTCCAATAGACTTGTCCAGGTTGTCATTTCTAGAAGATCATCGTCCCACCCAGTTTTGGCACAAATCACTCCACCTGGCAGCCCTCCTCAGAGGGGCGCAGTATGACAATGACACGTGCCAGGAGCCACTTGGCTTCAGGTGTGTTAGCAGTGCTGGTTTGGGAGGTGATGCCCACCTCACAGCTTTCTGCTGCCTGTGCTGTTAGCTAGCATAGATGCACAAACAAATACCAAATCCCCTCAGAATGTGAAAGAAATAGTCCTCTTGCTGTTACGTATTACTCAAATACATTATTGAGGTTGAATTAAACCATTAAATATCCCCCAGTGAAGTAAAACCACCTCTAATTAGGGTCAAAAATGTGTTGCATTATAGTTTAGTTTCCATAACAAATATGTAAATAATTTATGCTCTTAAATAAGATTTAGTAAACCATGTTGCATTTATATTTGAAAACCTTCGTGCCAGCTGTATCTTGATTTTCCAATATCTTCCTGCAGCCTTACACAGTAGAAAGTTGTGCTTTTCCGTATTTGCACTCTGAACCCTTTCCTAAGCTGTCATGTTTCTGTTTTCTTCCCCATCATTCTGTAGCCACCCAGAGCTCCCTCACTGGGATCAGAGAAAGCGGATTTTATACTTCTTTTTTTCAGCATGGTTGTGTTTAGTTTGTATGATGCAACGTTGTCCCCAGGATGTAGCGGTCAGTTTGACCTCTTCACAAACACCAAGCAAGTATGTGAGAAAACATTTTACAAGCCGTGAGAGGATTCTCAGAGGCTCTCATTAGAGCAGGAGAATTTTCCTTGGCTGACAACAGTGAGGACTAGACTGCACCACTGACTGTAGCAACGTATGAAGGACAGCCTTGTGAGCAGGAGAGGTCACCTTAGACTGGGCTCACTCTCTGGTTTTCCGTGTCGTTTCATTTCTTTTCCCTTTATGGAAACTTGAAAGGTATTTATTTAGGTTGCTGCTTCCTCTGTAGCCTTCATGACACACCTCAGCTTCACATCTGCAACCTTCTGACTGAAGTAAGGAGCATTCACTGTAGTGGGGCTGTAAGCACAGTCTCCTGGCTTCACAGAAGCTGCAATATCCCACAAGGGCAGGGCATGGAAAGACAACATGTCATATTTTTCATTTTGGTTGTGAGAGAAAGGCTGGTTTTATGGCTTCCCATAGGTAACAGATGATTCATGGAAATATATTTACAAGGGATGTCTTTATTTGAATTATGATTCCTCATTTTAAATTTTTAGGCGTATTTGTAATTGCCATACATCCATGTTAGAATCTGGTGGTTTTGTAGTTTATGGTTGTGATCCTCAGGATCAAGAAATAGGGAGTGTTCTGAAGCCAAATAATTATTTATTATTTTAAAAAAGTTAGTTGTTAATTCTAGTGGACAAAGAAAACTTATTATTTCCCCCAGTATCCCGAGGCTTTATAGTAGGAGGGATAAAAGAAAGCTGTCAAAGCTAAGGTCACCTGTTTTTGTAAGTGGTACAGTATTTGCGGTGAGTTAAAAAGATTAACTGAAAGAAATTGTTTATTGTTCTACAAAAAGTACTTCAAAGTTTGCTCTCTTCAGAGAAAAGACGAATGTTTCTTGGCTGGGTGTTACTAATGAATTCTAAATCTTATGTAGGTGTTTCTGCCTTTCAGTTAATCCGTCAATCGAGCGCAGGCTGGCTTGAACATTATTTTAGGTACTCTCAGGACAATATTTTAGATTTTTTAAAATTCAAGCAGTTTATGAATTCATTGCAGGTCTCTGCAGGTTGTTGTGGAAACTGAAAATAATAGAATCACAGAATCAAATAGGTTGTAAAAAGACCTTTAAGATCATCAAGTTCAACCTTTACACCAGGACTGTCAAGTCCACTACTAAACTGTATCAGTAAGAGCCAAAAACATCCTGAAAAACATGTTTGATGGCATCTATAGTAAGACCACAATAAAACTTAAAGAACTGCTTTTTTTTAGATTTTTTTTTTTATATAATACGAGGGATACATTCCCTGTGCCACCTTACTGTGCCACCAGTATGTTTCTCAGTAATATTCATAGGATTGAGAACAGGGGGCTGGTTAGCGTCACCTCAGAGACTTGAATGTCAAAATTTAGGCCTTGACCATAAATTTTCTCGTATGTATTTAAGGCAAGCCTTATCAGTATGTTTGAATACACTGGGGGGAGAAGGAAAATTGGGTTGCTCATATTCCACATGGCAATTTTCATGTTATTTTCTTTGATGATTCCTCACCATGAGATTTACTTCCTAGCCCAGGGTCTTCTGATGTTCTTATAAAATATGATATGCATACGTGTAAGACAGAGGAAGAAACAGGAGTGTGCTTTAAAAGGCTTACAGACCCAAATGTGACACTAGTGAAGTGAGACATGAGGGCTGAAGTTCTGGGAAGAGCTTTTCTGCGCTGAGGTCTCGGAAGCAGATGTTGCGGCTGGAGGCCTCTTCCCCGTGCTGCCCTGGGAGAGTAGTGAATGCTCTCCATGTCCCTCATGCTGCTGAGCACTGCTGTCTTCCAGAGGGCCTGTTGCCCACTGAAGCGTTCTCTGTTGCGTTTTACTTACTTGATGAAATACGGATTTGATTAGTCATTGGTTTGATACTAATGTGCATCAAGCTTATTGCATTCTAAAGGCACACGTCTTTAAGAAAGAAGGTTTTGCAAAAATGAGATCCTTTCATTTTTGTTTATTTTGTCTGCTGTTTTTTCGCTTGTCCTGTACATCTCTTTGGAATCAGTGGGTCTGCTTGCAGAGCAAGGGTCGATTAGATTAGGTAAGGATAGTGCAATTCCATCAGCTTGCAGGTACTTTTATTATTGCACTACAGTAAAGGTAGAAATGGAATACAGTTCCTCAGGGTTCAGTAGCTATGCCTAGTTTTTGAAAAATGATAAATAGCTCCTAATTAGATGAACAATAAATCAGGAAAATGAGAAATACTTTCTAATAAATGCTTTTCTCAGTGGGGGTTTACACAGTAGGCTCAATTCTGAACATCTGATGTATGAACAGAGTTGTAATCAAAAGTGATGTATGTTTTTCAATCAAGAGTGAGCTGTGGAAATTACATCTTATGTTTGATTATTCCCATCATTGAATGAAAGAGAATGGGGTGAAAAAAAATAGATAATTGTTGTCTCAATTTGATTTATTCTGGCTACTTCAGATTTTCCCCCGGGTGTATTTAGAAGTGTCTGAAAATAATCTCCTTAATATTTTAAATATAACTCAGGTTATGATCCAGGTGCCCTGCTTTGAATCACATGGAAACCTCAATATAATAGTTGTGTTATTTGCAATAAGAAAACAAGTATGTGGGTTTTGCTTTTTTTTTTTTTTTCCCTACTGAATATTTGTAATGATATTTATAAGTAGGTACATTGATCAGTGGATGTCTTTTAAGGTATCTGGGATAACCTTAGCACAGTTCTTTGACTCTGATATGACTTTAAAAAATACGAGATAAAACACTGGTTGATAGAGAAAGGAAAATGCAGTGTTTGACCTTTCTTTCTTTAATTGTTTTTTCCTTTCCTCCCCCACAGGACATTAATGTATGTATCCTTGAAAATTACCCTGAATGTTCCAATCCTAGGCTATTTTACATCATACCATATTTCTGTGGACAGCATCCAAGATGCAGGTAAATATATGCAAGGTATCTCATTTTGTTCAGCAACAACTACTGCCAGCATTTTGTCAGACACTTGCGATAAAGAGGCAATGGTTACTTGAAAAGTGTAAGCGCAATGTAGCAATGGATGTGGCAACTGCATGCATATATGTTGGCATAAGGAGGGGAATGCAGATGTACTTCTGTTCCTTTTTCTTGATGTAATATTTGAATAATTCATTGAATCTGGATGTATTTATGTGGTAATTTTTTTTCTGGGTTGTCAAGGTGAGAATGGCAGTGACCATGCGTGCTCATTACTCATTTTACTGCACTGCAGTTCTGTAATACATGTTTTAGCTGTGCTTACATACTTGTATGAGGTCTGTGTATGAGTAATTCCAGGGTTTTGTGTCCAGGTAAGAAATAGTAATCATATTTAAAACTTGTAAAGTGCAGCTTTATACTGCTGTAATTGATCGAGCTCATTTTTAATGCATCTGTTCTCATATTGCTGTATTATTGATTCTGCATGGTAAACTTTAATGTAAAAATATGTAAATAATTTTAGATATCTTCCTGTTTTCAAATACTTTCATATTGTCGGTCACATCATGTTCTTTATTAGGTTTGCTCAGCTTCAAGGTATTCTATTTATTTATTGTTACTGCTTCTCCCGAGTGGAACAACTGCAGATCTTTTCAAAAATTTCTTTCAAAACCCATGCTTTTTTGGAGCAGTAATAACACATGAAAATGCTTTCCTTTTTATGCCTCAGTTTTAAAGTATCTTCATTGTAAAATCCTGCTTTAGTTTTTTGGCTTAAGTGAAGTTGTGATTAAGAAGCAAAACAGATGCATGACTTCATTTTCATTACACATTTTTTCTTAATGTATTTTGGCCTCATTTGCAAATGCGTATGGTTGCATATTTAACTTCTGTGCATGAGTAATCCCGCTAACAACAGTCACATACCTGAGTACTTTCACCGCACAGCTCTATGAGGTTCCTAAGCAGTATACTGAAGTACTGTTTTGTAGCTTGTTATAGATGGGTTTCCTATCATGCCCATCCTTCAGCTATTTCATAGTCTCACAAGGAGCTGCAAGAAGGAATCTTAAAAGATTTTTTAGGATGCTCTGCTCTTCCAGAAAATGAATTGATGCACAGAAAGTGCTAGGAAATGAAGAACCTGCTCCAAGTCTGCTCTAGCAGGAGTACGAAGGAATAAGCTTTTATAAATGTTATCAAAAGACATTCTGACAAATGTTTAATTGACTATTGAATGGAATTTATAATAGCCTAATGGAGCCAGAGAAGAGGTGCTATCTATCTCCAGCCACTTTCCAATAGCACATGTGACTCAGGTGTTCATCATACCAGGTGGACCCTGTGAAAAAGCTGGTTTCCTTTAATTTGGCACACTGGCGTTATATCCCCTAACAAAATGAACGCTGGCTGCTGCTCTCAGGACATAATTAATATAAGTTAGCCTAAGGGATTTAGGATTCTTATGCTTGTATAACCAAATTCTACTTCCAGGAAACTCAGAAGGAAGCATAAAGTTTTACTGTTGTTCTGCCTCTTCTCCTATTGGGGGAAAAGATAGAATAACCGTAAGCTGATCTTCAGAGCAAAAAAATGTGAAATCTGTAGCAGAGCCAACAGGGCCGTCCGGGGTAATGGAAGAGAAAGGGAAGCTCATGGAGACTTTGGCAGAAGTTGAAAGGAAGCACAAGGTGGGAAACAGGCCAGTAGCCTCCTGTGTAGTACTCACCGAGTAACAGGCAGTGGTCGCTTGCAACAGTTCTCCTGATGTGGTTCAGGGACACTGCCACCCCTGAGCACCCTTCATCACCTAGAGCAGTCATCCTCCTATGAGATGGGTCATGCTTCCAAGTTGAAATACAGCAGTTCACAAATCTGAGTGTGCGAACAACTTGGTGAGAGATGTCTTCAGAATGGAGTATTTCCACACACTGATTAATGTCCTTCTAATGCGATCAAGTTTTCACATGCCAAATCAATTCTAGATTTACAGGAAAGCTCAATAAGCCACTCAGGCTTGATGGGGGCTTTTAATGTTCTGTTGGAAGTGCAGCACGGAATATTTTTTTATTCAGTTGTGTTCTTGGCTTGAATTTCTGAAATAAATGCATATTTAAACTTCTTTTTCCCTCCTCTTTTCCCTTTCTCTCCCTCCATTAATTTCATACAGGGAGCCTGGTGAATGGGCCCTTGAAAGAGCAAAGCTGAACGTTAATGAGAATTTTCTGCTTGTGGGCATTCTGGAGGAGTTGGAGGATGTGCTGCTTTTATTAGAAAGATTCTTACCTCATTATTTCAAGGATGTGCTTAGCATCTACAAAAACCCAGGTAACTTTTTCCATTAAAAAGCTATTTTTACAGAAACTTTGGCAAAATCTGCAACGCTGCTGAAAGGTATGTATTTGTCTTGTTTAGTCACTGAAGAGATTTCTCTCCCTTTCAGGGAGCAGATATGACTGATGGGGATGGGTACATATTCTGCTTTTTTTCTCAGTGTTGCTGCGTAGTTTTAATTCCCGGGCAAGCATTTAGTGCTTCAGGGACCTTGTCACATGGCAGAAAGCTTCCCATTTACCACAGGAGTGGCTTTCTTATCTCTTAATTCTGTCATACTCAGCTGTCAAATAATATTGTCAAAATATTCTCAAAATGGTGTCAGCAATATCTACGTAAGTAAACCTGCAAGAAGTGGTTTGGGAAGCTGGGCATTTTGGAGATTCTCTAGCATCAGGATATTTATTTTCCCTCAACCTTGACTAAGAGTTGAAATGAAGTGAACCTTCAGTTAAACTGAGTTTAGGTAAAGTACGAAGAAGAGTGTGTATTTATGGCATGCTGAGGGAAAAGACTTAGGGTACTTGCGTAGAGAAATGAAAACGGAGAACACTTAATCTACCCCTTAATTTGCACCCTGCAGTCAATCTGAAAGGGTTCTGTCTTCTCTGCATCAGTCCATTCCTCCCAATGCTTATTTATTGCTAACTTCATTAGAAGGCAGTCTTGTGTCCTATACCTAAACCAAGAAATATGATGCTTCTGTGGGGCTGTGCATGTCATTCCAGCAGAACTGATTTCCTGCTTACATTTGGTTGGGCTATCAACATCGTATGAATCAGGGTGGGGTAAAAATTCCCTTCTTGCTTGGTGCAAGAAGGTTGCATTCATGTCAGTGTGAAATGCCTACAGCCACTGAAATGTGTGGTTTGTACCAAGTTGTGTATTAAAAACACATGGATCAAATATTTAATTTTGTTTGTAATGCATGTAGATGATGGTTGGCTTTTGATTGAGAGCAGCTATCATAAGAAAATGTCACTTTGAAGAAATCATGGGTTTCTGTCTGTAACCAGGAATTTGGGGTGCCTGTCCACCGATCCCTGCCCCCAGGATGCATCTTTGAAGATTTTGTGTTTAACAGTGATGCAGATATTACAGGGAAAGCATGGCATTCCTCCTCTGAACATGATTCCACTGAATCATTATCTGCTTTTAATGAGGCAGTTAAGGCAGCTATTTAGAAGGGGTGTGTGTGTTCCTTTGTTCTGTTGCTGTATCCAGCCATAAAGCTGTTTTGTTCAATAACAGACATAAGAAGAGCATGGTATGGTATTGACATGAGAACAGTGCCCAGGTGTGGAAAAGAGTTATTTCTCTTTTCTTTGTAAATTAAAAATGGAAAAGGCCTATGTTTGTAGTATGCTGAAGTTTTCCTTACAATTTACACAACTTAGTCTCCAAGGTTTTCCTGTGGGAATGTTAGACAAGAGAGAAGCAGGGGATCAATAGAAGGATGCTCTTTTTGTGATGAGCAGACTTTTCTTTGGGACTCTATAGGACTTCCTCAGTTGTCCTGTTCACCATAGATTTTCACTTCTCTTACAATGGGGGAAGCTAACAGACAGCACACAGGCTCTTGATTTTTATCAGGTGTGAAATAAGCAATCTCCTGGAATCAGTAAGTGCTGGATGATCTTTCTCTTCTCTGTGTTTATTACAGTGTTTGGGGTAGATTTAACACCTTCTTTTAGGACAGTGATTTCCTTTTGGGAGCTCACATGTAAGAGACTGGTGGTGTGTCATGTCTGAAGAGTAACCTCAGTACTAAACTTCTAAGTTAAGTACTAAACTTCTGTTTTACTTTTCCCATTCACTTATTGACAAGCAAAAATAGAAAGAAAATGGTTTCCTTGTGTTGACACTCTCCTTTTTCATACATGCCTATGTCTGGGGTTTTTTTTCAGTCATAATTATTTTCAGGTTATTTCTGAGTTGGTGCTAATGCTTAGGAAAAACTTAACAGAATCAGACAGGAAAAAAAATCCAAGTGCTGTGCAACAAATCCTACATCATTCTCCCAAGAGCACCTTAAACCTGATCTGCAACACCCTCTGCTGTTGCATCATGAAGTGCTGGGAAGCAGAGATGTTACTCTGCCCAGCTGTGTGGTGACCTTTGGTTGCAACTAATACTTGCAGATTGAATCTATACACTTGACAGGTTTTGCCTCTGACCTGCTGTTCCACCTAAGATACTCTTGCGGCAGTCTTTCCTTTTTTGACAAAAAGAAAATTAAGGTTTTCCAGAACTTATCTTTATCAGTTGAATACATTGACATGAGAAAAGGGCAGTGAAAGGTGATTTCAATTCCAGGTCAGTGAATCTCTGCACTGAAGTCCACTGCAGTATGAGTTTCTGGATTAGACACAGTTAAAAAACTGGATTTGTAGAGCTGCTTTGAGCCAGAAAGTAACTGAAGGAAGACAGTTTCCATCCAGTGTTGCCTTAGTAGATTATACAGATTAGAAACCAGAGTAGAGAATTGGTAATTGCTGTCCCACTATTGTGGTTTAAGCCATAAATCAGCCACACAGTTTGTTCACTCACTCCCCCCTTTTTCTTCCCCCCAGCTCCCAGAGGGACGGGAAGGAGAATCGAAAGAATGCAACTCCCACAGGTTGAGATAAGAACAGTTTAGTAACTAAGGTATAACACAAACC
>JAOEHY010030092.1:0-10384 GCA_025447955.1 Psilopsiagon aurifrons | reverse complement strand
ATGGCAGCTCCTCTGAAGAGCTGCATTTCCCCTGGAAAGAAGGGTCCAGGGAGGAGAACACTCAGTGACCCTGCTGAAATCTGCCCCTCTGAGCTGCCACCCAAGGGTGCTGCAAGACCTGCCTGCCCTTGGGACACTGAGGCTGGCTCAGGGACCAGGGCGAGCGGTGATGGAAATACTGACACAAGTCAAGCTGTCAGTTCTACTGAGCCCTGGAACAGTTTCCCATGTGGACGGGCATCATTCAGATCATTACAGCTGGCACACTGGGTTCATTTCCCTCGTCCCGGTCTCCGTGCCAGACAAGCTCCTGGCCCGTGTTTGCCTACAGAGGAAAATCAATGCTGCTCCCAGACACTCCCTACCTTCCTGGGTGCTCTGTTTCACTCGCTGCTTCCCCACACAGACAACCTGCCATTGCTTTAGTTACTTTCTGCCTGGGCTCCCAGTCTACCTGTAACTTTAAGGCCAGCTGAGAAAACTGGGGCTGTTCAGCCTGGAAAAGGGAAACTGTGTGGAGACCTCGGAGCAGCCTTCCACTATCTGAAGGGGGCCTACAAGGATGCCAGACACGGACTCTTCTGCAGGGACTGCAGCAACAGGGCAAGGGGTAATGGATTTAAACTCAAACAGGGGAAGCTCAGGTTGGAGACAAGGAAGAGGTTCTTTACTGTGAGGATGGTGAGGCACTGGCACAGGTTGCCAAAGCAGTGGTGAATGCTCCACCCCTGACAGCGTTCAAGGCCAGGCTGGACAGAGCTTGGGGTGACAGTGCCTTCAGGCCATGTTTTGCTACCAGCAACTTGGCTTTATGGTAGCCACAGAACTCAAAAAGCCTCAGCAACCGATGGTGGCGAGCACAGAAAGCAACTGGTGCTGCCACGGTAACTCATGGCAGGAAACCAGGTTCTCAGAAGCACTTGCCCATTTGCTCAGGCAAATGTCAAGGGACTGCAGAAATGCCCCAATGTGGTACTCACCTGGGGGGTGCTGCAGGAGCCTTCCAGCAGCATCTCTGCTGTCTGGCCAGGCATCAGCTCCGTCCTCAGCGGTTGAAGCTTAAACACGGGGCCGCAGGAGGAAACCTTGCCCTTGGTGTTACTGATGGCAGGGAGATGCTTGCGCTGCTGAAGTGTGGTGCCACCTTCTGTGGTCCAGTAGAGCAGATGGGCGCGTCGTCCTTTGTTTGTCATCTTGAAGCGGTAACAGCAGGGATCCACGCTACAGGAGAAGCAGGGACACAAAATGGCAGGGAGCTGCTGTTTGCCAGTGGTCATCCAGCTTCAGCATCCCGAGGGCACGACCTGACTGCACACTCGGCAACAAAACCACCTCCAAGAAGGCTGACTGAGCGCAAAGCTTCACCAAAAGCCAGACCTTGCCTGCCCCTAGGTTTGTCACCATCCAGCAGCTGCTCTGCTTGCACCCAGCAAGGAAGAGCATCATAAAGAGCCTGCCCCAGATGCAAGTGGGTGGAGGAACAGCCTGGCTGCCATTCCACCTTCCCTTGGGAGCTGTTCTTCATGCCTCTGAGGCGTCTCTTATGAAGCATCCAACCCTCATTGCCCCCAATGTACCACCCTTTGGTGGCAGCTCTGCAGCCGACAGCAACGGCAACAGCTCCAAACTGAGCCCGCAGGCAAAGACATAAAGGGGGGCAGAAGACAGCGACATGAATCCCATGGACACTGTCCCCTCCACTGTGCAGCCAGCTTGTGGCTTGTGACTGCACTGAGCACAGGAAACTCTGGACAAGCACCAACCTCCCTGCAATGTCCCTGCTTACGTGGATGGCTCGTGGGTGCGTATTTTACCTCTCCAAATCTATCCCAAGTACTTAAGGGAGGATTAACCTGCTCTTTCTACCCCAAGATTTCAGGTATCAGAGCAGCATGGCCCCTCTTGGCAGCCAGAGAAAGGAAGAGGCACCCCAAGAACACTCTTCTTCTTGTCTGAGGACGTCTCCAACACAAGGTAAACAGCACTTTTTTCCTCCTGGCTTTAAGAACATGCCTGGTGTCAGACACACACGTTGGCACCACTGAATCCTCTCCTTCCAGCTCAGCAATTTCGATTAAGACTCTTCATTTATCCCACTCCACCTCAACAGACTTTCACACTTCCTACCCCTTCCAGAGCTGGTCCTGCATCCACCCTCGCTTGCCCGTGCCTCGGGAAGCAGGCAGGAAAAACCAGGAAAGAGCCACCATGTCTAATAAAGAGCAACCGGGCACGGAGTGGGGTAGAGGAGCCAACTGGGGGGTGACACAGGGCAAAGAAATTCTGCTGCTCCTCCAGGGCTCCCGGCCAGAGGGGAAATAAACCAGCACCATTCATTCAGTCGAGAAGCACCTAACGAGCTACTGCCCAGGCTTGCTGCTGCTGTGACATGAGACTCCGGAGGGAATGGGAAAGCAAGCCATATCACTGCAAAGAGAAACACGTTTATACTTGTAAGGCAGCATTTCCCAGCTGCAGGCTTCCAGAACCTGCTCTTTTCCTCCAGATCTTCATTTGATAAAGTGAGGAAATAAATGGATTATGACTAAAGACAATTCAGCAACAATTTACCTACTGCTCTCTAGCTCGCTGGCTTTTCAGAGTACCTAACAACTTTCAAATGGCCATAAAATGTTTCTAAAGGAATCCCTGTGGCTTCAGGGAAGCAGACCCAGGACCCTGAGCACTGAAGAAGTTTGAGAGACTGCAGCAGAACTCCTCCTTGCTGAGCCCATGGGGAAGTGGGAGCCCAGAGATTCCCTACCTGAAGCAGGGTCCCAGGTTGAGCTCCGGCCCAAAGGGTTTGTCAATGACAATCGTGGTGCCAACGCCAACAGCCTGGACGGGGATGACGTGGGCATGACTGTTCTCAATGAACACCACCACCTCGTCCTTGAATTGCTCCGTGTCATCCAAGTTTGCAGTGACAGCCACAGACACCTCGGCCTTGGCAGGGATCACTCCTTGACTGGGTCCAATACTCCAGCACGAGTTTTCAGCAGCCTGGAAGACAACCAAACACTCATTTAGGATGGAAACCACGGACCTGGCTGCCACCAGCCAAGGGCTGCCCGGACAACACGTTCACACCAAGCCAGTGGGTGTGAAGATTCCACTGACATTCATGTACAACTTCTCTGGTTCCTGCTGACACAAGGCAGCTCCCTTGGAAAGGAGCCCTGAGAGCTCTGCTCCAAAGGTGAATCTGCGAGTCTGCTCCCTGACAAAGCTCATTTATCAAAGCTTGGCAACAAGCCGGGCAGAAAATTGTACCCCAGAAACTAGTCCTGAGGAATGAGGATGGGGGTCTCGACGGAGCCAGACCTTCAACTCCCTGGGGTGACCCAGCACAGCCCTGCTGGGCCCGGCCAGGCCAACAGCCCATGTCAGGGGAGGAGGATTTGCATCCTGTCCTCATTCTTTCAGTCAGCATCTGCTCTGGTTCCAAGGGGCAGCGCAGTGCAGTGCTGAACAGGAGACCTGCCAGGGCCACAAGGCTCTGCTGAGACACATTCTCTTGGGTTTCTAGGTCAGCTTCGGCCTGCCCCCAATCCAGCCTGTGTCTCAGAGACAAGAAACCTCTTGGAGCCAGGCTACAAAATCCCCCCACTTTCAAGACAAATACCCAGCCTCTGATAACATCTCTGCTACTTGCTTATCCTTAAGTGCGCCGGAAAATGATGCCCTAGCTGCACGCACTGCATGCACAAAGACAGGGGCTATTTCTGACCCTGTAGGAGCTTCTTGTACTATTGGACATCAGAGGTCCTGAGTAACCAGTAAGGGTTGGGATCCATCACTTCAGAAGTTCACCACGACGACCAGAATCTTATCCAGCACAGACGTCCATCGTGCATAAAAGCTTCCACAGTTTGGTTACAACGGACACCAGTGTGTAGCTGATGGATGGAGGGAGGGAAGGAAACAGGGAGGAAGGGATGGATAGCTGCCCTAAGGCATGACTGAGGAGACACCATAATCAATTCTCTTGAAGCTACTTACAGCTGATTCACTCAAGTGATCTGGTCACTCTGGCCTTGCACAAGAAGCAGAACTCCACATTACAAATGCAGCTGCACTTGATCAAGCTGTAGCTCTAGCAAGAGCCGTAGCTCTAACAACAGCATTCCCACTTTGTCAGGCTGACCCACTGTTTTCGTAGGGCTGCTCATGAAGGGGAAATAAACCCCATCCTGCACCAGCTGGGTGCAGAGCCTTGTTCCGGGTGGTTCAGCATTCCCGGTGGGGGGGACCCTCTGTTCTTCATTTCAAAGCTGCTCCTTACCCACACAAACAGACAGTGGCAGGAAACAGCCCAAAAGCACCCCGAGCCCTGCAGGACGTGGACATCAGAGCCTGAGGCTGGCTACGTGCTCCCACCACCAACCGGCCTCCTCCTGGCTCCTCAGCATCACCATCAAGGGGATGTTTTACGGAATCAAGGGGCAGAGCTTGTCTCCATTTGTGTTCCCTGTCCACAGCTCACCCCTTCATGATCACATCTGCTCTCCCTGCCAGGCTGGGGAGACCACAGACACCACTTTGCACATCGCGGTTCTCCAGGACACGGGTATGGCTTGGCCAGCTGCTGCCAAGCACAACATTTAATAACCAAACTCCCCCTGCTTTTCCTTTGGGAAAAGCTCTCAGCTTGCTTCTAGAAGCACAGCTGTCTTGAAGACTTCTAACCCTCTGTAATTCAGTTGTCAATAGGCACAGCACAATAGGACATGTTTGGTTTCCCCTGATGAGCAGAGTAACAATTGCTTTGGTTACCAGCAAGTTAGAAAGGGCACTGAAGGAGGCAGCTGCGGAGGGCACTGGGGCGCTTGCTCTTTGCAGAGATGGAAAGCAGATTTTTATGGTGCAGACAAAGAAACCTGCCTGGCAATCCCCCACTTTGAGGTTCTATTTAACCCCCAACCAGCTGGAAAAGCAGCAGGAGGGAAATTCAGCCCCCTCCTCCTTGCCCAGGGGGCTGAGCCTGTGCTCTCACACACTGCTGGATGCTTCATGTGCAGACACAACCAAGTCCCCAGCGACAGGCCTGGGCGAAGCAGCTCCAGAACTTCAACAACCCAGCCTGCACAAGAACAAACCTCCCCTGAAGCCCCTCACAGACTCCCCTCCGGTGGGGAGCACCCCCCAGCCCCTAAAGCACACGAGCCCTTCCTGGCCGCATCAGCCCCTCAACCTCCTTCTGCTCCGCAGTCTGTTCCACCATGCGGCCTCCAGGCATTAAACAGCCTCCTTCTGCAGCCACATGCTCTACAATGTTATAGAGCCCACAGGCTCTGGAGTTACACAACCCTTACAAGTCTGCTTCTGGGCAACAACCCACCTGGTTTGACCCCTGTGGAGGTGTGAAACCCACTTCACCGTAAGCACCTTGAGGACAGACCTCTCAGTTCCAAAACAAAAGACTCTCACAGCTAAACGCCTTCCACTAAATAAAGGCAGAACTTGCAGAAATGAACTCCTTTCTGCTCAAACATCTCTTCTGCAAACTCTGTTTTACTGATGGGTGCCCCAGCTACAGCTGCCTCCAGAGCCAGGCTCCTCTTGCTACACAGGGATGGAACATCTTGCTGTCTCTCTCAGACACATCTCAGTGATGTGGAAATGTTGCACAGAAATAAATAATCCAGTCACAGCCTGCTATGGGCCAGTCCCGTGCACTGGAAAACAGCCCCAGCGACACTTACCATCTTTGCCGAGAAGGATGCAGGGATGACAGACTGATTGGAGAGGTGGAGGGTTCGGGAAGCATCTTGTAGAACTTGGATGCTGCCAAAATTTATCTCGCTTGGGTGCACGTGGACAACTGGTCCTTCTCCAGTGCTCAAGAAATGGATTTTCTGCTCCAGGAGGCAGGCAGGAAAGAGAAAAAAACAACAGGGAAAGTTTAGAATGACTGCACAGCTCTAAGGGTGCTCGTAGGCTGAGGGAATTCTGACTGTTTGAAGCTCTCAGGGTTGTGAGGCTGAAACAGGAAGGCTGGAGCAAAGGTGGCACCTCGAGTGGTCCCTGCGGATCTGAAAGTCACAAGATCCCATTATGAGGGGATACAGAACCCCCATCTCCCATGCATGCTTTTCACACCTCCTCATTGCTGTCAGCTCTCCTTCCTCCACCCTGCGCCTACACCTGCTCCTTCTACTGCTCCATCTTGCCATAAATCACCCTCCCTGACTGCTGCGGCTGCACGGCCACACTGCACAGGAACTTCTTCAACCTTCCCAAAGCTTCTCCTGTGAAAACCAGCACAGGTTGGAAGCAAAGCTCTTCACAGTAGAGATCATGAAAGTTAGTTGCCTCTCATTTGTGCTTGTGTGCATTCCTGGTATTAGTTCTGTATTGCATTGAGACATTAATTATTAATTGCATCATTCGAGCAGTATTTTTTTCTGTTGACAGCCTGAGACCAAAAAGTTTGTTCCTGCAGAAGGGGCACAAACTAGAGGAGGAGGAATTTGGATCCTTTTGCTAAACCTCCCTCTCACATCACTAAAACCAATGAGAATTTATCCAGTGTGGCTGGATTTCTCCAGCTCCAAACAGCCCAAGCCTTAAGCAGGCTTTTAAAGCCTGAAGAAGGGAAGGCTTTGGGGAGACCTTAAAGCAGCTTCCAGTGCCTAAAGAGGCCAACAAGAAACCTGGAGAGGGGCTTTGGGTAAGGGCCTGTGGGGACAGAACAAGGAAGAATGGCTCTAAATTGACAGCGGGGGTCATCAGGATGGGATCCTGGGAAGACGTTCTTCCCCGTGAGGGGTGGTGAGGCTCTGGCACAGATTGCCCAGAGGAGCTATGGCAGGCACAGATCGCCCAGAGGAGCTGTGGCTGGCACAGGCTGCCCAGAGGAGCTGTGGCTGCCCCATCCCTGGCACTGGTCAAGGCCAGCTTTGATGTGGCTTGGAGCTGCCAGGTTTAGTGGAAGGTGTCCCTGCCCGCAGCAGGGAGTTTGAACTGGATGAGCTTTGTGGTCCCTTCCAACCCAAACCAGTCGGAGATGCTGTAATATCTTGCTTTCTGCAATATATGGGACAGCCACCATCCTCCAGCTGAATTGCTCACCCTTTGGGCAAAAGATTGACGTGTTCACCTCCACATCAAAAAGATTAAGTTAAGGTGAACTTTGAAACTACAAACTGTTAGCCCAAGGGTAAAAGCTGTGCAAGAAACCAGTAGTTAAAAAGCAGCTCACAGTTAAACAACTGGTTATTCTAGTGGGGAGAAACTTTCCTCTTCAAGGGAAATATTCCTTCTATACAAACAAAAGTTGCTCCTAAGAGCAACTGTGGTCAAACATCAGACCTCCAGCACTGCCTGGCCTTCCTGGTGACTCTTTACACGCATATCCACAACAGGCTGGAGTGGAGGTACTTGGTGGCATCCAGGGGATTTAGTAGCAGCATTTCTGTTCACTTGAAGAAAAGTTTAAATCCCTGCAAGTACTTTCAAAATGTCAGCCTTATTTTTCATTGCAGACAGCATCAGCTTCCCAGCAACCCTCTGACATCCTCTTTCATGCTCCAAGATTGGACAAGACATTTTAAAACAGCTGCTTCAAAAGTTAGTACCATTTTAAAGTTTCATTAACTAGATTTGTTCTCTGTTTCAGCCAGATGAAGCCAGGAGACTACAGACACCATCCCCTCGTCTACATTTTGTTGTCATTGCTGGTGTTGCAAAGAACATCTTTCAGCAGGCTTCAGCCCAGGAAGGCTTTGCCTCATCCACTTCCAAGCCTGGTGGACAAACAAAGACTCTGTGCTCCAGATGCAAGCGGTGTGCAGGCTCTGGTGTCCTTGGTGGAGCTTTTGGCAAGGAGATCTGATGGATGGATGTTGCTCACACATGATGGACCTGACTTTCAGCAAAGCTGCATTCCAGCTCTGGACAGAACATCCCTTCGGCACCATTTCCAACACAGCACTCGCTGTAGCTGCTTTCAGAGTGTCCCTGCCTGCTCCTCAACTCAAGTTCTAATGAAGCAGCAGTTGCTGTTCAGCTGTAACAAACACAGCAGAGTACAAGAGCCAGGGACTGCTCTGGGTTTCAGATTAGGCTTGGTATCCTGTCTCACATACCCGTAATTAAATGCTGCGTCAGACACTTCTGTACTGACACGTGGAAGTGTCAGACACACCACCTAAGGGGATACCAGCCTCCCTCTTCTCCAGGCATTAGTGTTGCTTAGGCCATGAATCCCTTCTTTCCTTGTAGACAACAGCCATAGATCATTTTCCCTGGAAGAACCCCTGTACACTTTACATCCCACCAAGATGAGAGGCACAAAGGCACACGGCCGCCCCAGCACTCACCAGTGGGGATTCTTTACTCCCAAACACCGCAACATGAGCAACGATGTCCTGCTTTCCCGTCACCTGGACTTCCAGTGTGAATGGGATCTCCACCGAGCTGTGAGGCTGGATAATCCCACGGGGCTCAGGGCTGGAGTACCACACAGCAGCAGCCTCTTTGTTCTCCTAGAAGGGACAGAATCAAACACGACTTCAGAGTGACCTTTGAGGAAACTTTCAACTCTTTAACATCTACCGCAACGGAAACTCACGCACAAGTGGAAAAACCCCTAGGAGAAAGCAGAAAGGCACAACTCAAGATGCAAGACATGTATGGATTCAGCATCCTGAGGGGGTCCAAAAGCTGCTGCCTCCACAACCCCCTGTCCCGTGCTGGCAGCCTCCTTGCAGCAGCTTTTCACAACCCTACAAGTTCTCCTGCATTGAAAGCATCCCCAAGACTAGAATATAATCTGCTTCCTGGAGAGTTTAAGCTGCTTCCTGAAGTTGATCTTCCGGTAGCTTCCTGTTCCCAGCAAACCTTTAGGGTTGAATACAAACCAGCAACATCTTAACCAAACCAGTTTTTTCCCTAACAAACCCCTAGGTGGCACTGGAGGCAAGAGGCGGATTCAATGCCAAACCTGAGGAAGAGCCCAGTAGCAGCCTGGAAGGTTGCTGTCGTTCACAAGGGTCAGCATCTGCTGATAAGGCACTTTGAGAGAGCATCGTCCAAATGTCACGGCCGGGTGGAGCACTCGCAGCGGGGGAACGACACATCTAGGCAGAGAGATGAGCAAAAGGCAATTAGATTCTGAGACAGTGTTGCTTACTTGTTTATTTCTCAAGGAGCACCAAATGGAGCAGGACACGTTTGTCACTGTCAAATAGACATTTGATACCCCTACAGTGACCAACAGCCTTTCATTTCTTTTCACCCAACAACCTCTTGCAAAAGAGGGGCAGACCCCGAGTCTCAGCATCACAAAAGCTGCTCAGTGCCCACGCAGAGCACGGTGCCCTGTCCCAAGTCAGCTTTGTCCCCCCTTTGCCCCAGGAGGCTTGCAAGGACCCTCTCAATGGCCCCAGCAAGGTGTGAGCTCTGAGGGAGCTTTCCCACCGAGGAGGAGCAGCGCTCGCCAAGGCTCCAGGAACACCAGACTCCAGTGGCTCAGGGAAAACACTGCCGTGTCCCTGCCTGAAATCCAGCCCTTTACCCCACCAATGCAGGGGGTAGGCCACCACCTGCCCTGCGCCATCAGCGATAACCCTCTCCCAGGCCCTGTGGCTGCCTTCGTCCTTTCCCCACGGGTCCACACACCAGCTGCTTCCATTTGCACTTGTTCTACACGACTGCAGCCCAGGCACTGACTGCACAACTCTGCCTGGGAGAGGGAACAGCATCGGTGAACTGCATCCCTCTTGCCATTGAACTGACACCCACCGCAGCACAACAGGCCTGAATCTGGCTGAAGCAAGAACAACTTTTAGCTTAACTCTGAGAACATCAATGCTCAACAGAGCCAGAGCGAAGCAGGAAAACCTGGGCTCACCTTCCACACCAAGGACTACTTTGTCTTTCGTAAGATCTCGCCTTTACTTTTCCCTCACCAGTCCTGCCCTAAGGCCCTTGCCCATCTGCACGCCCCCTCCTTAACCGAGACAGACAACAGCTTGCAGCAGCTGCTCGCTGTGGCCCAAACCACTCTTGGATTCTGGTCACAAGCCAGCACAAGTCCAACACTTGCAGGAAGGAGGAGAGGTGGCCCTTTGGAAACATTACACCTCAGGCCCCAGAGCAGGCCAATAAGGAATACAATCACAGTTTCCTGTAGGAAAAGGCTCTGGGCCGTGCCTGTGGCTGAGCGCAAGTGCTGCTCAGCATGGACTGCTTTCCATGTGCTGCTCTTCTCCTCTCTAGCTGGGCAGAACTAGCTCATTGAGCAATGCTCCTCGTTTAGAGCTGGAGCCAGCCACCTCTATGCAAGGCAGCACCACTTGCTTGTGGCAGATGCACAGGGAAAGAAGATGGGCTGCAAGGGAAGCACTGCTACCTGGCTCTGATGGGCAGTGATAACACC
>JAOEHY010030091.1:9248-27641 GCA_025447955.1 Psilopsiagon aurifrons | reverse complement strand
GTGCTTTACCTTCTAAACCGAACAGGTTTTCCATAGGCACAAGCTCAGCGTGAGCCCTGCAGCCTGAAGTGCAGTACCACTTTACACCTGCAGGCTGTGCTTCCGGACAGCTTTTCTCGTCAGCTCCAATTGCTCTCATAGACCCTGCCCGCAGCGTGACGCACTTTGTATTTCACTTCTCGCAGATCATTTTTGCTGGGGGAGTTATTAATCGCTTGCATTTGCTAGATTACGCTTGCATTTCTGTAAACCCATAATGAGCGTATAATAAATCAGAGTGAGGTAGCCACTGCAGGGTAAAATAACAGCAAATGTCGCAGCAGCCTGAATAGTAATAATCTATGCAGATACATGCTTGTGTATTCTTTATTATACCTTTATATGACGCCAACAGTGTGCTGAGCACCTCAAAGCCTTGGAAGACAGATCTTTGCCCTGCAGCACTTGCGAAGGGAACAGTCGTTCAGGGGAAGGGCTGCAAGGAAGTGCCTAATGTAGCTGGGATGCCTGTGCTCGCATAATGAACTTCAATGGCATGAGGAAAACGCTGGGATTGATAAGGTTTTTTTATGGTTGAGTTTGTTTGTTTATTTTTCATGATGAACTATCCCTGTCATTTGCCACGCCTAGTAATGTACCAGCTCTCAAACTTTGTGAATAGCTTGGGCTGATTTTGCTGTTACATTAGGGAAGGGCTGTGCCACTAAATGAAGAAGTAGCTTGGATGTGGTGGGCACAGGAGGCAATAGGGAAATGGGATAAATTGCAATTAGTTACAACAGGGTTTATTTTGTTTTGCTTACCGACTTCTTAGAAAAAACAAAAGTATCCCTCATTTGGGTATATCCGGTTGGCATTGTTTTTACAGCATGTTCCTCTCTCAGTTCTCCTCTCACACACAGAATAATGTTATTTTGGGTTAAGTAGTTGCTGTGGTATGCATGGTGGTACTACTCAGGGAAGTAAACACAACACACCACAAACCTTCCAATCAAAATATTTGTGTTGTCCTCCAGTAGCTTTTATGACCTCTTGCCTTTGTTCTTATTGCTGCAATAGTATTTGTAAGATAACACGTGAAAGCAATGGGCGATACTACGTGCCCCACCTAATAGGCAAGCCTTCTGTAGCACAGTAGCCTTGGTTGTTGTCTAAAGCAAAACGGATGCTCATGTACAAATAGCTTTGATTATGATGAGATTAATTTTGGGTGGAGCAGTAAATCCCCCGTTGACTCTGCACATGTCCAGGCACTCATTCAGCAGGGCTTACATGTGCACAGAGGCAGCTCTTCTCTTCCAACCCAAGAGCATGGCTAGTTTGCTAGGGAGGAAAAAGGACTCTGAAGGGAGAGCCTCTTACGTACTGGTTTTGCAAAGGGCTCATGAAGTGACTCTTCAAAAAGGGAACAACATGTAGTAAGGTGATGTTCTACCAGACAGGTAACAAATAAAGCAGCAGCTGCAAGGTGATGGATTTCAGCTTGTCCCTTTAGCTAACATGATTTTTTCCCTCCCCTATGACGTTATTCCAACTGAATGCTCTTTGGGCTTGAGAAACCACCACGTGGGTAACTGCATTTCAGCTTTGAAAGTGAGTCATCTCCAAGTCAAGGAGCACACGACTCCTTTCAGTCGCTTTGCAGAGTAGGGTGACTTGCATTTGTAGCTCCAGTCATCAAGCTTTAAGCAGACCAGTGACTGGCATATAGGAAGATCAATAGGGATATTGCTAATCATTTACAAATAGACTTTGTTATTTTGCTACCCCAGAATAATTGCTGTTGCTTAGGCAAAGGAGGCTGAAGCTAAAGATATGCTTGGCCACTGCCTTGCTATCCTCAGCTGCCTGTCTGCTGCAGATTATAATCTTCTCCGTCACCTTGCCTATGTAGTTCATTGACTCTGTGGCCAAAACTGGATCTGAGCCATAGATTTTCTTTAAGAAAAGCGCATTTTCTGGTAAATGCTTAATCCACTTAACACAGCAGTGAGGTGTTAATTGTTAAGACTTTATGGGTTAGCATGGTTGACAAAGAATAACTTTACCCAGGGCACCATGATCATGTGCAGAACTCAGTAAAAACTTACATCTTTGCAGCTCCTTGGAAAATTTAGGAATTGAGGTCTGGGCTGAGCCTTATCAGCATGAACATGGTTGGGCTTAAACCTGGCTTCCAACTTGAGAGTAGTATCAACATAAATGTACCTACGTGCATGTGTTCTGTCTCTTCCACTTACTTCTCAGGATTGCTGCTGCAGTAACAGAAGTGTTTGTCATTTTCAAACTGCGCTGCAGCCCCTGGCTTTGTGACAGTGGTTGTTTTTGGCTAACGGCCCAAAAGGGAGTTAGCTGGACTGGTGCATGTGTTATTGCCGATTCTCTGGTGCCCTTTGTGAGAGGGCTCCTAGGAGGGATGAGTAAGGGCCCAGCCCAACCTCCTGGTAACTCAAGTCATCACAGGACATTGTCTGATGGGTCTTTCCCCATGTCCTGTAATGATCACATGGCTGTAATGCCCCGGGATCAGGGATGAGGGGCAGAGCTCTGTCGAGTCAAGCGCTGTATGGGTGTGTGGTCAAGAGACAGGCGCTGAAGAGTTCGTAAGCTATTGTTGGTGGGCAGAGCTAATGGTACAGTCATGACACATTCTCTGCACTGTTTGTTTTGGGAGGGTGGAGTGATTATTTATTTATTTTCAATTGGTGAAGTCAGATGGTGTTTAGCCAAGGGAAAAAGAGGAATCATGTTCTTTCCAGTTTGACAGTGGTACAATGAACACCAGAGCACAGGTCTGTTTTTGCAATGAAGACTAAAGATTAAGGGAATAGCTAAGCCCAGCTGAGCCCAAGGCTTTGCCTTGTAAGGGAGCTGCCGGAAAGTGCAGTTCTCCAATGAGCCTGTCCTTGGCAGAGAAATCCATAAAGCGACGCTGTGATGTGTCAGATAGGAGGCTGCAGGTATGGCCTGAAAAACAGCCCTCCTTTAAATGGCTTCAGTGTGAAGGAGGCCACCATCTCCCTTCTGAAGAGCAGTGTGTGCAGGCATGCCAAAGAAACAACTACAAGTTTGCCTGAACAGGAGCCTCCTTTGTAACAGCCAGCGCAGTGTCTTTATTGCAGACTGGTACTACTGACTCCCCCTCAGCTGGAAGCTATAAATGCCTTCTGGACTACCAGGCACTTTGAGCTGGATGCACTGTTCCTTCTCTGGTTTAGGAAACATTCCTGGCTTAGCTCCTGGCTCTTACCCTGTTCTCCAGTCTGAGCTGTCCTCTCTGGTTTTGGGGGCAGATCACTCATGCTGCGAGTCTTTAAGAGCCTTATCCATCTGAAGATGTGCTCAAGCAGTGCACTGGTTTTGAGAGGGGAAATGGGGCCAGTAGGTCCTTTTCGTTGCCGCAGGTCCCTTCTAGAGTTAACACAGTGTTAGGAGACAGCAAAGACGCTTTGCAAGAACTGCTGGCTCAGCAGCAGAGGTAATGCATGTTTTTAATTAAAAGTGTAAGTGGTAATGAATTGTTCCTGAAACCTTGATAAAAATAGACGTTGACAGCACCAGTTTTGTTTGAAGTATAATCAATTTAAATAGATCTGCTAATGTCTGACACACAGCAGCGTTGCTCCCCTGGGTTTCAGCATCTCAGCTGCGAGGCAGTGGTTGCAGAGGGCTTGCCGGGATGGGGCAGGTTGAAACACAGCCTTAGTGGTAGAGTATAAGGTCGTCTTTGTATGGAAGGCAGCTTCCCAAAGCAGAGTATTGTGGCAATACTCCAGCCCCTGGCTCTGCCTATGCTTCCTCCAGTGCTTCTGTTGTAGGCTGCTGTAGTGTACTGTCAGACAGAAACTGCATTTGCAAATCAGCAGATGTGGGGAAGTTCCCTTGCTCATTTTAGAAGACAAGGGCCAAAACTGAGAAACCACTGCCAGCTTGCTGTGTGCTGTCATCCAACAGAAGAGCTTCACCTGATCTTACCTGGTGTTGAGCACAGCTTTGAAGACCACAGCAGGGGGCAGAGCCCTCCACACTTCAGGAATTCAGCTTGATCAACCTCCTCCTGCTTTTGAGTTAAACAGGTCTTCCTTGAAGGGGAGAGGTACCTCTGAGGAAGGTGTTCAGTACAGGTCATCAGAGGTGCTCTGAACCTGGGTATGACTTTTGGGGAGCACGTCTAGCTCCAGAATACACCAGAGGGCAACTGGCTGAACATGTGAAACCCACTTGTGAGAGCACTTGTGTACCAACCACTGCCACTGCTCTTAGTAGGTATGGGTGATGTTGCTCTGTCACATAGCTTAAAGCCGGGTTAATTTTTAGGTGGCAAGGATAAAAAGCTGGTGTTATTAAATTAAAGCAACAATTCCCCTCACAGAAGGATCGACAGAATAAAATGGTGAAAATATGTATACGTGGCTGTGCATGGAAAAACTGTATTTGTGCAGAAACACCTGATATTCAAAAGCTCAGTCGGGTCTGATGAATGAGCCTAGAGTTACACTTCAGAGGTGCAAGGACATTTTCCCTCATTAAATGCATGCGTACATAAGTGGCTCTCTAGAAGACTGAAACACCACCTGTGAAGCACAGGTGCAGAACATTGCACCTTGACAAAAACTCTTTAACAGGTTTTAGCAAAACCAAAGCCCGAGGATTAATGAGGAAGAATAAATCCTTTCTTCCCCCACAGCGTCGTTTCTGTTAATACTGTAAAAAATTGAATTTAAATTAAATCAATGCATACCTTGTCCCCATTAGTACTTACTGTGGTGTCTCTTCCCCCAGTGGGACCGTTTCACTGTTTGCTGAGATCTAATGACCTGCGTGGGAGCAAGCCGCAACAGAACCTGTCCGATCTAGAAACATGATGTCCCTAAGGAAAGTTAAACCTGTACACTTCCACCTCAGGCCAGAGTTAATAATTGATCTTCCTCAACTGTAAGATGCATGCTTCTGAGAAAATAAAAACTAACATACATTCCTGCCCTGACTAACCATCGCTCTGTCTGACTGAGAACTTCTAATGAGTAACTTTAACACATAGTTTGGGAAACAGAGTGTAAGTTATTTTGTATGAGCCTTGGTTAAAACCCCCAGCTTTGCCTCTTGAAAGTATTTTAGCATCTAGAAAAGTATTCTTGAGCATCTTTTTTCTAACCTGTGATTTTAGCATATGCTTTCCCTAACCACTCTTCTCCTGGTGTCTGTCCCTAAATGCATAATGTAGCTTTTTGGAGTAGACAGTTGTGCAGGTAACAGTGTTTCAGGTGCATAGTATGACTTGCCTTTGACTCAAAGACTCATCTGGGCTCATTTGCCACTCAACTTGTGCTCTGTTAAACAGCCGTGTCTGCCATGGTGGTGGTGGCTGCTGCTCGTGTGTCCCCTTGAGCGGCACAGCTATGCAGGCTGAGATGTGCTACCTGCATTGCTGGTGACAAGCAACAGAGGATGTGCCTCTAGTGTCCACCAGAGACGTTAGACCCCTCAGGCTGTGAGCTCCTTGAAGTGGTGGTCTCTGAACACCTCAAAAGCCTATAGCAGTAGACCTTGCAGCAGGTCCAGGGCAGGCACTGCACTGGCTGCAGTACTAACATGGCAAAGAGGATGGTCAAAGGCAGCTGCTGAGGTGCTGCTGGTAGCACTGCTCTTGTAACAGGCCTGAAAACTGACCAGGGTTGGTGCGGCACATGCTGAGGCTATGTCCAGTAGCCTCATGGCTTAGCATCTGTCTTGGCTTAGCACAGCCTTCAAGGGCATGAATCATCTCTGCAATGGTACAAAACAGGCTTGGTGTTTTGCAGCACTTTATCCAGCATTTCAGGATGACAGCTTTTAGCTAAGGGTTGAAATGTATGATGTATTTTCTTTCACTGCAGAAGAAAAATGCCAGCTGTTCTTGAGCTGATGGCCATCAGACCTAATGTGGAAAACCAACACCTTATGCTGACAGAAAAAGCATAAGACTCACTTGCTCTGCTCTTCATGAAAAAAATGTGGTTTTAAGCACCCATCTTAAACATCTGTCTGTATGGTCAATAGACTGCTCAGTCACCATGGCCATTCCTTTTTGCATCTGAAAAGACGTACTGTGTGTGGTCTGTGTTGCTATTCTCATTATAGCTACCTGCCTATTAACATCATCCTTTTGTTGTCATTAAAGTGACAAATTACATGCCAGGTGCTGTTGCGCACTCCAGTGAGGCAGTTTTCCTTCCACATGTAGCATCCGTTCCTCCAGGTTAACCAGCAGTACCTGTCTAGAACGGACAGAGTCACGTCTGGCAAGCTGGGAGGACTCCTGCCTTGCCTTGCTTCTGCTTCTCTCATCTATTAGGTCCATGTCCTTGTTCCTGAAACAGTGTGTCTCTCCTCTGATGCACATGACTTTTTTAATGTTTGAGTTTAGCCAAAACTCAGGGGGCTCAGGCCTGGGGTTAGTCTGAGGACTGTAATTTTCACAGGTACTTGCATGATTTCTTTCTTTGTTGTTATTTTCTTCCCTTGCTCATGAACCCCTCTGCTCCATGGCCTGCCAGAAGACCTGCTGCATTCTGAGCTTTCTGCCTGCCTTTCTCTGTGATTAATGTACCCTGTCACATTTATGTGCATCTTTCCCAGTTGACTCCAGCCAGCTGCTGCAGGCTGTGGCTTTAGCTCCTGTACCTGCCAGCCCAAGCAGAAAGGGTGGTTTTGTGGAAGAATGGTGGCTTTGACTGAGCATACTCTGATGGAGTGGCAGTCTGCAGTGTCCTAGTGGACATTGTGAGGATGCCAGTCATGTTCCAATGCTTTGACTGTCTGGTTAGGGAGTAGATTCAGAGGGCATAATGGTGCAGACCAGAAATGAAATATGTATGCCCTGATGGGCCTGACTTTGTAGTGCTGTGCAGACCAATTATCCATCTTAGTGTTTTGTGAATGTCTGTTGTTTGTGTTTGGCTAAGATCTGGATGCATTCTGGTATTTAAGCAGGAACTTCAGAGAGTCTAAGTCTATTAGTCAGCCTGGGCTGTAAACCTTTATTTTTGTTGTAGGTGGGTGTATTTTGGCTGTGCTGATACATTTTCTCCATCTAGACAGCTTTGCAAGTAACTTTTGTGGTATGAATCCTGTCTGGTGCTGCTAGTCATCATTCACGAGGTGATGATGACTAGCAAGATGGTCAAGTTGCTGTATATATGTCTTCTGGTGGCTTTACCCCTTTATATGTTCTGTAGGTCAACACTGACTCTGGACAGCAAAAAAGGAGAAGGAACCTCTCTCAGTGCTGCCAAACCACATGAATTGTGCTGGACACACACAGTATCAGGGATGACTCACAGGATGATATGTCAGCTATGTGACTTTCTGAGCTGGGGCTTGGCGCCCCATGGACTAGCTTGCTCGAGATAACTTGTGCTCTCT
This sequence comes from Psilopsiagon aurifrons, assembly GCA_025447955.1. Classification (NCBI taxonomy): domain Eukaryota; kingdom Metazoa; phylum Chordata; class Aves; order Psittaciformes; family Psittacidae; genus Psilopsiagon; species Psilopsiagon aurifrons. The sequence goes on along the minus strand of JAOEHY010030091.1, from coordinate 20,237 downwards.
TTGTTATTGTCATTAATGCTGTGGCTGATGTCACCTGCCTGTCCCCAAGTAGCTGATGAAGCCCTTGACCACCGGTAGTCCTCTCAGCAGGGCTCGTGTATTGAAATCAACACAGGGTGAGGGTGTGTTTCATCTCCAGGTGAACAAAAAAGGATCTTTTCCACTTGCCCTGCATCAGAGCTCTTGTGATGATTTAGCATATCTAAGATGCAGGTGGTTAATAACACCATCCATATTATTGCAAGCATTTGTGTTGCTATGGCTATAGTATTAGAGCCTCTTTCATCACGCACCTTTCTTGGAGCCAGGAAAGCTTGCTTTGTGCAGTTGCTATCATATTGCAGCACTCTCAGATTGCTGAAAGCCCTCACTTCATTTATCTTCCGCTCCTTGGAAGCGCTGACAGCCATCAGCCAGGCTGCAGAAGATGGCTGCGAGGTGGTGGCAATCACAGCACTCTTTTCTGGCAGCAGCTAGGAAGGAGGTTTTTGTGGTGAAGAGGAGCTGGGTACGCAGCACAGGTACGTGAATCCTGGCTGTACACACCTGAGAACATCAAGGGAAAGCCTCATATGGGTCTGTTTTAATCCTTAGGGTTCTGAGCCAAATAGCTGATGGTTCATATAAGCGTGCTGGTCCCGTAGGCAGGAAGGCTGCCCAGAAATGTAGAAATGTGCCAGTAACTCTTACTTCAAGTGGTTGGATAGACCATGTCTGTAGTGTAACTGACTGAGCTGCACTCACGCCCACTTGCATATCCTCCCTGTGTCTGACCAAGCACTGCCTTGGGCATCCAGGAAATCCTTTCCTCTGAGTCAGAGAAGGGAACTTGTGTAATACGGAGTTTGCACTCTCTCGTGGCTTCCACGTGAGATTAGGAAAGCATCTGTGCTTTCCCTAAACTAATCTTCAAGTATGCTAGTGGGGCTGTGGCAGCCAGCCTCCACGGGGGTGTCCCTGACAGTGTAAAATGAATTAAAGGGACACCGAAGCCCTGCTTTGCAGGGCAGAACGACTACCACAGAACATGCCAGGGAGAGTCAGCAGGGTCCAGTTTACAGCTGCTTCCAATCATTTTCATTTCCTGGATAATGGTGTTCATTTCCTTCCAGATTTTACTTGCCTGGGAACACAGTAACATCTGTTTCTCCAGGTTTCATGAAAGATGAACTTCCTCACAGATGAATAGGGGTGGTTTTGTTTGTTCTTGTGTTTTGTGTTCAGAACAGTTGCTTTAAGCAAGGTTTAGTTCTAAAAGACAATCATAAAAATGATAAGCTTCTGTTTGGCTATTTGCTAAGCAATTTCTGCTCCTGTTTGCTTGCAACACCGGCCCCAGCTCAAAAGAAACATCTCCTCCATGCTCAGCACAGCATGCAGAGCGCCAGTGACTGGGTCTCTGCCAGGAGCAGTGCTCCCGTGTGCTGCCTCATGTCACAAAAGCTGAACAGATTGGTCCTGCTGCTAAAATGTACTGTGTTGTAGCCAATTCTACTGAGGATGAATAACATGCTACAGAAAGAAACCTTTCCCATGCAAAGGCATGTTCAATCTGCTGCATTAATATGAGTAAAAACTGAAATGGTTCACAACAGTGAGAAGTGAACAGATTACGGTTGCTCTTCTGCGTAAACTGCCACTTAGAGCTCTAGATTTTGTTTTTTTAGTAGAATCTGGCATAGTTCATCCTTAGAGGATCACTTACAGAACACAGTGTTGTGGGTTACTGGGGGGTGTTTTTGTATTTTTAAATCAAAACTAATTAGCTTTGTTAAAAATACTGCATACCTCAGTATCATCATTCCTCACTTCTTCTCTCATCACTTTATTATTACAAAGTAAAAATGTATGTCCTCTTCTCTCATCTCTTTATTATTACACAGCAAAAATGTATGTAACTCTTTAGGGAGGAAAAGTGAAGTAGTTGTGAATGACTTCATTGTCATGCAGCCCAGTTCTAAGGAATTTCAGCCACCGAGCTCTCCCTTCAGTGGAAGCCTAGCATCTCCTACAGCTTCCTGACAGCTTTGAGGAAGTCACTTATACAAATGGCCTCCCTCTTGAGGCGTTGCATGGCCTTTTAATAAACTTGCCTGAACTTACACACGCACAAGCTGTGGCCCAGTGGGCTGTATCCTAGGGCATCCTTTTCTGCTGGGACAGAGTGCACTGACATCCCTCTGCCCACTCCACTTCAAAATAATGTGTAACAGGCTGCCAGGCCATTTGGAAACAATCTTCTCTATCCATTTGCAGCTCTGATCTGAAAGATGCTGAGACTAAAGGTTAAGCAGTTCGAGTTCCAGCTGGAATGGACAGGCTGACTTTATAGATGAACTCTGAAATATGCATTTAAAGGTTACACTTGTAACCTTCTCAGCACAGCTACTTCTTCCCATGGCCTTGAACTGAGAAGATCGGTAACAGAGGTACAGAGAAACCAGCTTTGTCCTGCTATAGGCAAGCAGAAGCTGGTCTGCTCTGCATTGTCTTTTTTTTTGGGAGCACAGAATTCCCAATGTTGAATTGCAGCAGTACTTAGGATTTGGGTCACAAGTGTCAGTCTGGGTGACAGCTATCCAGTGACTATGCTACTTCTACCTTTCATCTCACTCATGCAGTGCCCATCCGATGTTTAATTTGCAAGTCTCAGCATGCCAATAAATGTTGCCTAAACATTAGAAGTGTACAAGGGACATAAATAAGCAGGTGAGAAAGCACAGCTCTAATGCTATTAAAGGTGCTCATGCTTTTTCTCTTCCCTGTAATGTTTAATGGACGGTGTTGGAGCCAATTGTGTGCAATCTATTCAGGGATGCAAAAAAACGCCAGCAGCCTTTTTACAGAGCTACTGTGTGGGAAGAGCACCATTCCTCATGGTTTTCTTTTTCCAGATAACTGCCTATCCTGAGCAGGGCTGAATGCTATTCACCAGGCCCTCAGAACCAGCCAAATACTCAGGAAATGGTCAGCAGCATTACACCACACACATCCTTCAGCTTTTCCCAAAGTACAGGGTCACTGGACTGATCTGGTGGATGTATCGGTTCATTAACTTCATAAGTTAATGATTCTCATTAGGCAAATTAGTATTGAGATGTAAATTCACCTTTTCTTTGTTAGCTGTTAATATAGAGTATAATCTCTGTATGCAGGATGTTTCCAGAAGATTATTACTCACTAGCATGTGAATATTGATTGATTATTTCCAGTTCTAGTAATCATTAACAGCTACTGGTAGCTTAAGAATTACTTTTTGTTTCAGAGAGTGAAATTTATTTGGCTTTACACCAAGGTAGATTAAGTAAGCCATGCTGAGCAGTTATTACCTTCAATCACACTGCTGTGTAAAGAGCCAATACATTCTACTGCTGGAGTTTTATTCAACTCTGAATTTCACCTTTAATACTAATAAAATATGTTGACATATCAAACAATGTAACTAACAGATAAAACAAAACTGAGTGGCTGTATACTTTTCTAGACCATACTCTCTCTATTAAAGTATATCAATCAAAAGACAGAGATACAACTTAGAAAATAGCTAACCAGAAGAAAAAGTTGCAGAAATGCACAAGGTGAGATAAACTGAATGAAAGAACTGCAGCAGAATACACATAATGAAAGCCCAAGAAATGAACCAAATGTAACTTCTTGATCAACCATGACTAATAGGAAAAACAGTGCCTATCTTTAAACTTTGTAATTCTGTTGCAGACAGATGCAGTAAGTCAAAGCTGGGGAGGAAAAAAAAGGTGACTGGATGATGTTTTCCTAACCATAAATACGTGAATAATTACATGTGTCTGTTCTGCATGCCTTCTGGCCCAAAATACTCAACATAGTTCCTTTTTCACTTGTTGTGTTAAAGTCCATTTAGCCCAAAATATCCACAAAAATACCACAGCCTGCTTCTGGTCTTGTTGCTCAGCTATGCCACTGTTCTTCTGACTCTGTTTTAGCAGGGCTGATCCTCAAGTATCTAATGAGGGTTTAGTCTAACATAGCATATATGGCAAAGAGCCTGAAGGGAAATAAAATCATTATCAAATGAACTGCTGATAGGCTCTATTAGATTTGTGCTCAAATTAGGCCTGGGATGGCTTGGATGATTATTGTATTAAAGGTTACTTTGTGTGCAAGTAGGTGACAGAATAAGGGATGTTCTAGTAATTCCAGACCTGCTTTTATCTCCTCCTAAAATCAATATAAATGTATTATCCAGACAGACAACTGGTTTGGCTTCATGATTTATTATAAGGATATCTATTTGCACAAAGCTCTGCTCATTGATCAAGCAACCAGGTGAAACTTTAAATATTCAAAATATCCAAGCACTTGGTCATGATTTAAAAATTGCCTGTGACAGGAAGGCTGTGAACACTGTTGTCTGACAATACCCCTTTCCTGTGGTGCAAGGCCAAGTATGCAGGGAGAAACAAAATTATCAATGCTTCTTGGCTAATGCTATTCCTCTGGCATGTCTGATTCAAAGCTCTTCAAGACATCTTTCACAGAGTTATTGTGTGAAACTCCTCTTTCTCAAAGAGGAGAATTATCACTCATCAGTTTTTAACCCAGGTTGTCTCACACAGTTTAGAGTGTGACCCAATTCAATAATTATGTCAGACCAACTTGGGGGTGACAAGCCATGGCATGAGCATGAGTGACTTTGCCACCAGAGATCATGTAATTCTAACATCATGTAATGTTAGAAATGCTCTGAATTGCAACAGCACAAGCCAGTCAGTTGAGGCAAAATCCCAAATAGTTTGGTTTAATACTGCTTAATACTGCTGTGGAAACTATGCTGAAGGCTAAAAAATACTATATAAAAATAATTTTTTTTCTTTTCTTGTGTGTTTTTCCATCAACTCTTGACTTCTGTGAGAGTTGTTTCAAGCCCTGTCTGAACAGTTGGAGCAATATGGAGCAGTTGAAGATGATGTGAAGATGTTCTGCAGCAGCAATTTGCTTCAATGAAGCACAAATTTTGTACTTTCACAAATGTTTCAAATGCAGCAAAAATACCTTAATTACAAATATTTTGAATGTTTTTAGTCTTGGAAGTTAGGAGGAACACATACACATTTAAGAACTGGTTATTAGCAAAACCACATGCTTAATCCGGGCTAATTGATAACCCTGATTGCTGTATGATTTTTATTATTATTTTTTAATCCATGAATCCAGTTTTGCAAATCTTCAGTCCCCACTGGCCTACTGTTGTGAAACAGCCCATAAGTCTTTGTTTAAATATTAAATACCCTTGGAGTGTAATGGTACACTGTGTGCTACTGGAAGTGCTGCTGGTAGCATGTCCATAATCACTGGGAACGGGCAGGCTCGCCCACGGGTACGAAGAGTATCTGCTTTGTTACGCTTCCTTGCCTTCTCCCTATCACCTCCTTAAAAAAGTTAGGTGTTTATAAAGAGAGGATTAGACGAGGTGGGGGGGAAATCTTCTTTCAAGGTTACATCCTTCAAGAATTAAAAACATCAGATATTTTGCCATTAAGTCTTTTGGGAACTGTTTTTAAGTCAACAGGAGACTTAAACAGTCTTGCAGCTTGCAAGGAGACTCATAACTCATGGTGGTTGCAAAGGAAGGCTGAAAAATGAGAAGGTGCCAAAAAATGAGGGCAGAAAGAAATGTGTGGGTTTGCTGATTAGTTTTCCATTTCAGAGGTAGCAGGGTTTTGTTGGTGCTACCTTTATTCCCTGTGCTCAGGTTTCTGTGGTTTCTGTGTACTCCGGAGGAGCCTTCTGGAGGTGGGAAACAAACTATTTGGATTACCACTTACAATGAGACAGTTTCCATTGCAGTTTGACTGCTTGTTTTGCTTGATTGATTTTACCTTGCTTTGTTTTTCTCCAGGATGGGTAGCTCTGCTCTTAAGCCTGAGTGTCCTTGTAAGCTTCAGCTTCTACATACCCACAAATAATTTCAACCTCAATTTGTGAAGGGGCAAAACCAAACATGTGAGAGAGCGTTTTTCCTACATGGAACTATTATATGGGATTCACTTGCATGTCTTGACGTGAAAGACTGCATCTCTCCAAGTGCCTTTTTGTAAGGTGCTGGAAGTCAGAGCTGAATGCAATCAGCTCAGGATGAGGTGCAGCCACAGAATGCTGTCATCTCCATCAATTAAGGACTGGGGTGGCAACATGCAGATGTCAGTATCAGCCAGCCATTGCTGACAGAGACTTGGATGGCATGACCTAGTGTGAAGCGTGTCTGCCCATGGCAAGGGGGTAAGAACTAGGTGACCTTAAGATCCTTTCCAACCCAAACCATTCTATGATGAGCCAGCCTAAGTGCTCTGACCTTTGCTTAAATGCAGGCAGCAATTTAATGTGCCCGTTCTCAAAAGCAGCTACATGTGTTCGCAGACTCGCTTCCCTGAGCTCCCAGGCTCTCTCATGCGAGCCCAGCTTAGACATCTGGGATACAATGGAGCAGCAGATGATGTTGTCCCTTGTTTCTGTTTGTTAGCACAAGGTTACCAAGGCTAATATTTGAGGATCGGGAACATGACAGAAGATCCAAGTTTGCTTCCACTCCCTGGCCTTCTGTGGTATTGAAACACGGACTACAGTCTGACAGATGTTATCAGAATTAAGCATTAAATATGATTGTGGGTGGAATGCATGGAGTTTGGAATGCTATGATTTAGGTATGTTACAGCACAGATAACATGCAGTGTGCTGGGTGAAGCAGAAAATACTTCTTGGGTAGGTAAGTTGTTTTCTGAAGGTGAATGTTCTGATGTGTGAAGAATTTTATACCTGAAGAGTGTTATAATATGCAGGAGGAACAATGGTGCTGTCTCACTGGTGAAGATGAAGGGAAGCAAGTTAACAAATAAGAGTAATAGAAAAAAATTTTGCCAGTCTTTGCAGTTCATCTTCGATAACCTACTTCTATTGTTTGCTTGCTCTGTAGTATACACTAGAAAACAGCATGTATTTTCTGTTAATCATGCTAGGAATGTCCCAAGCCCCTGTAGTCTCTCTTCATTTCAGTCTCAGCAAATCATCCACTTATTTTTGTTGCCTTTCTTTGAATTAATTCCTCACTGCCCCTATTTGCCTGGAATGAGAGTGATGAGAAATGAGCTGTGGTCTCATTGACGCACTGCACAGGGAAGATGATTTTGATGTTTTTTCTATTGCTTGTCACTTGAGGGTCACTCCCTCAACTATCACCTTCCAGATAAATTTTTCCTGTGCATATTTTCCTCCTTGTTAGCTTTCTGAGCTATTATGCCTTTACATTCAAGCCTTCATTTTTTAGATGAGACAGTAACTTTATTTACTCCTTATGTTTCTATACTCAGAGGAAGCTACACTGTATCCTTGATACAATCCAGCAGGAATAGCTTCTGGTCACTGAGCCCTTTTCATTTGAATCAATATCAGAATGTAACCCAAATGTGCAGCAAGTTAGCCTCACAAAAGAAAAAGTTATTTTTAGGAGCTGCTGCTAGAGTCGGTAGGATTACTCTGAATAGAGTATAAATTGTGGTGTCTGGTCCTCAGTCCTCTTTTGGAAAGCATTACCCAGCAACAAATGAAATGGAGCCAACACAACCATTTAGAATAGCAAAGTAAACAGTTCGTGTTGTAGTCAAGATAATCCTTAATTTCTGCTGCTTATCTGAGATCTGCTCTGCCTATCTGATGGGAGGATTTAAGCTTCCTGAAAGCTGTTACCAGTGTATGTGCTTGAACTGGGAAGACCTCTTTCCACCTGCTTTTCAGAGCCCTTTCTCCTAGAAGATTAGCACTACTGTGCCCCTTTTAGAAAGAATATCCTCTGAAATATGGATTATTTTTAGAGGCATGTACTAGGAATATTTTGCTACAATACAGCTTAGGGGAAATACTTAATAATGCCTGTTTAAAGGATCCATTTTTTGTCTTTACAGAAGAACCACAATGTCTTAAATTCTCATCATTTTTGTCTTACAAAAGTACATGTATAGTTGTAGAAATTAAAAAGAGAATCATCAGCTTATGGTAACTGCCAGTTGCATAACTAACTCAAAAGAAAAGCTACATGGAATTTTAATTTCAGATTTCTTTGCACTATGTTGGAAGCCATTTTTGTGATTTTCTGTTTCCTTGGGATACTGTGTGGAACACAGAATGGCAGAGCAGATGGCCTGTCTTCTCTTTCCAAAGAGACAACCAATATCACCCTCTGTGAGAGGGAAGTCTAAAGAGAGTTTCACAGAGGTACGGGAAAGCCTGGTCCGACAATGAAAACAAAAATGAAAGTCAGTTAAAAAAGAAAACATAAATTAATCTTTAAATTAAGACCCTCTAGTGTACCTGCATCTTTGGGAGGAGGGGAGAGAATCACTGGATGAAATTTCTCAGGCTTAGTCATAATAGGAGCAGGGAGTGATGGCCTGAAATATGCAGTAAAAGTTCTCAGAATAGGGAGTGAGTCACTGCTGCCCTTGAACTTTGTGAATCTGAAACTATATTTATCATTTTGCATTGTTCCTGAGCTGTGCATTTGCAGTTCCACTCAGAGAGCAACTTGCCTTTTTTGCCCTCAAGAGCTAAAACACACACAAGGGAATTTCCAGGGAGAGAAGTTGAGGATTGTTTTCTTGAAGTGAGTTTTAAGAAAAGCTTAATTGAAGAATGTTTGTGTTGGGAGATTACTGATGTGAAGATGCTACTGAAAGGTTAAATAAAGAAACTAGGCAGTAGCATGCAAAGAGGGGGGAAAAAAAGAAAGGAAATGAGTAAAATTGAAGAGTTCATGTAGGGTCACGAATGTAACATGGGGTGCTGCCATGAGAGGCAAGTGTTTTTGTTAATGTAGTACTTTTTTCCTTTCCTTCCCACAACCTTATCTGCACTGTTTTGAACAGAAGCCAGAGTGCTGAAAGGAAAGATCCAGATCTTTACATTTTACATTCTTCATCTTCTCCCCCTGCCCCTACAGTATAAGAAACTAGACAAGTATTTGAATCAGGTCGTTGCTAAACAGCTGGCTTGTGAGGGAGCACAGCTGTCACACCAAAAATATCACCTTGGCACTAAAAGTCAGCAGGATGTCTTGTGTCTGCAGAACTGTGTTCAGTTAGTGACCAAATGCACAGACTGGAAGCATACTTGCTGTCTCTGGTCTTCAGCAGTAGACCCTGTAGAGAGAATGGAAAAGGTGCCTGAGAAAGTTCTATCTGTCTTTTATGTAACAAAACTTAAAAGATGAGAAATATTATTATTGTTATTGGGTGGCGGGACAAAGGAGGCAGTTACTGGCTTGCCAAAAAGACTTCACAAATGGAAATCCAGAATTAGTTCCAGGAAATATAAAAGGTAATGTAATAAGTATGTGAGAACTGTAAGTACTTTGCATTTCTGTATGTGAAGTAAGTGCAGTACAGGATTACACATCCCACACTGATATTTCAAGTTTCCTTGTTCAGTGGGAAGGAAAGCCATCAGTGCGTTGAGGCTCAGTTTATAGGCATGGATTATCAGCTATCTTTAAATCTGCTTCCAAAAACCCTCGTGGCTGTTGTGACAATTTGTTAGCATAGGAAACTCCTGTGGGCATTTGTGCTGCTGTGTAAGCATAAGCAAGGGCTATTCTTGATGTCTATTAGTAGTGATTGTCTCAAACTTGGAGTGCATGGAAAACAGGTAACAAAAACTCCTCTGTGTTTTATTTAAGAGCATTTAAATATGCCCAGACAGCTGAAACATTCAATCTGGGAGGGGGGTGTGTGGTGGAAACTAAAATATCAGTATCTTCGGAGTAAAAGATTTCCAATAAAATGTGCAGCAAGATCATTTTAACTCAGAACTACAACTTCTCCACCTCCAACCTCTCCCGTAATAAGCATAGCGAAAGAAACAAACCACTATGCATGGGGAAAAAATTGTTCACAAGTAATTTCTCAGTAATAGGCCCAGAACTCCAGATGTATTTACATTTTTTCTCACAAAATGATGGCTCCTGAAGTGAGAAAACTAGCGACGACTTCAATACTGGTTTCCATCTTGGCATTACTGATGAATTAGGATGGCAGCAGGGCTCTTCTTCTACTGTTACCCATAATGGGTACAATTTACTAATATAGATTTGCACTCTTCTAGGACAAATTTAGCAATTGGTTATGTGAGCAAAGACTTTCACTGAGTAACTGCGAAATCCATCACTTCAAGATGCTGTATACTGGCAAGCAGCACTCTGAGATGCTGTGACAGAAGCTTAACTATATGCAAGGAGTGACGTTTATACCCTGTGCTGAAGCCTTACAGTTATTTTCTGCCAGTCTTCCCACTTTGGCCTTTGGTGCTGCATCACTATGGGTCGGTGGCTCCCAAACTGAGACCTGTCCATGAGCAGGAGCAGAATTTTCACACTCTGATTAATGTTTGATGATGTGAACACGGGGAGCAGCTGCACCCATTTCAGCCAGGTGCTTTGCTTCTTGTTTTGCTTTTTAAAGTTGTACGCTTTGGCCTCCACCAAGTTTCGACACCTAGCTACACCATTCCGCTTCTGTTGCAAGTGCGTGGAAACCCATTACCGGATCTAGATTTGTCCCAAGAGCTTGGAAACTCCTAGTCCCCTTAAGGGCATTTCTAATGAGCTCCAGCCCTTCCCTATAGGGCCTGACGGTGGGGCCGGGGTGCCTGCCGCCCCGCTCCTCTGGACCGGGAGAAGCGATGCGCTTCGTAGTGAAAAACATGACATTGGGGAAAAAAAGTAAATCGCCCGTTTCCATGGCAACCTAAACCTGACCCCGCAAGAGCCGAGCCTGTTTCTAACCAGCCCCCCCCTCCGTTACACGTCCCGGAGGGCGGGAAGCACCGCCCCTAGGCCCGCGGGGGTCCCCGGGCGCGCCCGGCGCCCGCAGGTGCGGGCCTCACTCCGCTCGCGTTCTCCGCCTGCGCTGTGCCGCGGCCCGGGCACTCCCGCTCTTGCCGGGGGTGGCGGTACTCAAACTTCCC
>JAOEHY010030090.1:0-54064 GCA_025447955.1 Psilopsiagon aurifrons | reverse complement strand
TCAGAAAGTCCTTGGTCAGAGTAAACATTACTGAGCAGTAACTGAAAACATCGGTGTTATCAGCGCTGTTCCCAGGCCAAAAGTCAAAACCACAGCGCTGCACCAGCTACTGAGAAGGAGAAAAATGACTGCTACTGCTGAACCCAGGACATATGGTGAGACCCAAGTCTGCTGTGGCCTCGGTTATAGCTAGCCTCTTCAGAGAGAAAGGTGGCAGGATCTATCTGATGGATGCCTGAATTAGAGCTTTATTTTGCCAAATTCCTGATAGTTGAGCCCTGGACCAGTAGAATGGTAGGTGTCACACCTGCAAGAAATAAGGATTATCTTATCTTTTGTCAGCCGCAGTGAATAAGTGGAGCTTTAATGCTTGGATTTGGCAGTCAAATAATGTAGACAGGTTGTTCATCCCAGTTAGAAAACACAATGTAGCTCCAATCTTCCATGGAAGGTGCAGATTTGCAGTTCAGGGTCATGGCTTCTGGCAGACTTGAAGAAGGTGGAGAGGTAACATGTTTTACCTTGCATCTATGCAATCTGTTCAAAGTCTGGTATTACATGGCTGAGTATAATGTCATAGTTCATGATGCTAGATAGCCTCTTATTAGAGGGCGAATGGGATTGTGAATCCAGACCCAAGGCTCAGTTCCTGGTGTGTTGTCATCCCTGATGAAGAGGGGACATCTGTCTGCTCCCCTACTGTGTTGTGTGCTTTCACTGTAGCTGCTGTGGTGCTTATCTGTTGTGCATCTCTGGTCATTGTTAGTTTTCTGCTGGGTTAGTGATGTGAACTGATTTATGTAGAGGCCTGGCAGAGCACCAGAGCCAGTGCGAGGGACCGATTGGGCCTGAGTTCTTGGAGTCAGAAAGGGAGGAGGAGAAAGTCTCCGTTAAAAGGAGAGGTCAGGGGATTAGATTGTTTCAGATGCTTGTGGATCCACAGCCTGGAATGTCTGCAAGAGGTGAGGGTTGAAGCAGGTAGTCTAGTAAACATTGCTCTTTAATTCTGCGGTTGCATGAGTGTGCCTAGGTTTGGTTTAGTGCCTTGAAGTACAGCTCTGCTGCTACGGCTGCATCTGCTGTGGAGCACTTTGTGAGTGCAGGAATGCTTATGCAGATGTATGCAGTGTGGGAAGGAGTGCCACCTGAGGTAGCCCACATTTTGTTATCTAATATTCCTTTCTTAGTGGAATTGTTAATTGTCAATGCTAAATATTCAAGCTGGTTTAAGGGAGTTTTGCTTTGGGTGGTTTGCTTAGCTGCAAATCTGTATGATACGCTATTGAGATTGCTTACTGATAGTCACAGCTTGCTGTTGAGCTTTCGTGTTGAGATTTGAGGTTAATAAATACTCATAAGTAAAAGCATAAAGGCAGAATGTCTTAATAGCAAAGGACTTGTACCAACCACCAACTTTTTCTCTCCAAGATATTTAAAACACCATTTAAACTTATTTTTAAATGGAGTTATAACCTTGAAAATGGCTGTTGTCTTTCTTGCCATTTGCTCCTTGAACTTTCTTTCTTCATGTAACAAACAGGAATACTGTATTTTGCTCATCTTGCTGGAGGAGCTTGTGGTGTATGTTGGTGCTGGGCAGTGGAATGCAGCACTGATCAGTGTACTACCACAGGCTACACTGCCTTTTGAAAGCAAGCTAACACCCTTCCCTCACAGTTGAGGGTTGTGGTGTGTGAATCCACTCGCTGACCTGAAGCTGCTTTTTGAGGATCCTTGCAGAGTAGTGCTGCATTACATCAATGCTCAGTGGTGCTGGTAACAAAATTAAGCCCTTTATTTGAAAAGGGAAATGATGGAGCCTGCCTGCAGTAACAAGTAATACCTTTTTAGGTGTTAAACTTTAAATAGTCACCAGCAGTTTGATTGCATAATTTATCATGGGCTGTAGCACTTATGAGCAAGGAAGATGACTTTTCTCAGTATAAAGATACATGAAGTTACAGTTACTTTCCCTTTTTTAGCTGCCTTCTGAAGGTTTGTTCTTCAATTTCATGCTATAGCTATACTCTCATTGCATTGCAAGTGGGAGCTTGGGGTGTATACTGTGTAGAGTGGAACTGTAGAGCACTGCAGAAGATGCTTCAGTGTACAGTTGAGTATCTTAGAGGCTCTCCTGGTTGGAAACTCAAGCATCAATAAAAGTCAACAGATATGATCAATATTTGGTGTATGAATGCATGTTTCTTTGCCAGTCCAGTTGCTAAATAGAAACTTGGAGTGAAAGAAAAGTTCTCATTTAGGAAAGTGGCATTCTTGAAGTTGTCTTATGATTTCTCAGTTAATGTGTAAGCAACCACTTAATCCTCTGGCATTTTAAACCTTCAGGGTGTGTTCCACTGCATATAAGCAGAATGAAATAAGTTAGATACAAAACTGGTGTGACTTTTCAGGGAAGAGGGCTTTTGCTTCATTGCTAAAATTGGTGGGATTGATTGTCAAAAAAGTATTAATTTGCCGCTTGTGTTCATGCTCATGGATGCCCTTCTTTGTTTTGATGGTATTTCCAAAAGAGCACCTTGAAGGTTTTGCCATCTATGGTAACATCTTTAACTCAGACCCTTGCTTAAAAACTGTAGGCAAGAAAAACTACATTGTTCAGGGTAGTGATTCAGATTGGGATGCTGAAGCAAGTTCCGTGTCTTTGGAGTTCCTCTGTGGATTTATTATGGGCTGCACACAGTGACTGCAAATCTAGGTGTGCTTGTTTTGATATTTTGCTGTAGTAGTCAGTGCACCCGTTGAATCCACTGTGTTTCATGGCCTCTCTCCTAGGGAGGATTGCTTTTTCTGAGCTTCTAAATATACTTTGTTTTTTTAGCCAGTTCTTTGCAACTTCTGCTTTTTCCTCGTCTCTTTGTCTCCTACAGCCAAACCTCAGTAGAGGCTTAGGATTGTTTATGTGCATAGTAACATGTTAGTAGCAACAGTTAAGAAGTTAAAACTTATCACATGTTTCACATTCTAACTTTATGAAGTCATTATGGAAAATCAAGTGCTATAACAGGGCTAATCAAATTCTTCAGGGTCCCAACTCCAGTGTGTGTGAAGTTCAAACTGATATTGCATGTACACTTCATGAGGGATTGGTACACTTGGATGTATTTGTTCTTGGTTTTGGACTCCTCCCAGTGTAACCCTGGTCATGGGGCATCATGGCCCCTGTTTGTGTAAATTCTTGCTTTCAGAAAAGACTCTCTCATGCATAATTAATTCCTGGGACTAGTTGGAGTGTGCATACTTGGTGTTCAAGGAGCATTTGGACAATGCTCTTGGATGTATATGGTTTTAACTTTTAGGTTGCTCTTGTGGAGTCAAGAGTTGGACTTGATCATTAATGAGTCCCTTCCAGCTCAGGAGAGTGATTCTGTTGTTCTCATTTCAGACCAGCTGTTGTAGACTTCTGAACAGGTTCCTTGCAGGCTTTTGCAATACATTCACTCTTGTGATAAAGCATAAAATAATACTGTTTAAAAAACACCTCTTAACAGTTTCCTCACTATTTGCATTAATGTTATTTGGACTTAAAGGGTTTTGGGCATTTGTAGCATCTATTTGTAGCTCACAGCTGCTTTGTAATACCTGTTCTGTTGTTGTTCATTGTGTTTTATTGATTGCTGCCTGCTCCCACAGTAAAGCTGTTTTTCTTACCGGGTTCCACTAGCTTGCCATTTCCACCCATCTTTTGATCTTGGTGCTGCTTTTGTGGCTCCATAAACCTGTTCCCTTCTATCAATGCCTTAGTTTTTACTGAGTGAAGTGTAAAAGAGTGAAGTGGAGCTGAAGAGGGCAACTCCTCCTTTCTTCCCTCCTCACATCCCCATTTCTGCAGAATCAAACTTTCCAAATACAGTTTCTGTAGCAGAACCTTGTTTTATGCAGAGCATAGTTAATGTTAACTTTTTTTTCCTAGCCACATGGATGTTTTCTAAAGGCTTTGAACAAACTGACTTTATATATGCAGTGATACTGACGCAGAACTCCATGCAGCTGGAAGCTGCATAAGCAGGAATGTGATGATTTGTACAAACTTGAACTGATTGCTAAAATGGTCTTCACATCAGTGTGGCTGAGAGGTTGAAAATGAGCATTGAGAAACTGTGTGCTGTATCACCTTTGAGTGTAGGTAACTCTTCATCTTCCCTGCTGAAGTTGGAATACATTTCTGCTGTATTTTCTGTTTTTCAGGATCTGTGTGTATTGTGATTTGCTTTACTGGTACATAGTGTTTCCTCTTGTGTTCTGCTTTGTATGCTAGCTAAGTGTTCTAGCCTCTTTTTTAACACCTAAGGCAGCAGGAATTTTTTCAAATGGAGTGTTGCTTTGTACTGCTTGCCCCAGTTCTTCAGCAGCACTTAGTATAAAAATGCAAGCACTTAGTATAAAAATGCATTGGATAGATTTAAGCATGAACCCAGTTACTTGCAGTTCGGTTTTGGCTTTCCTAACAGATCTTCCATTCTCGTAGTCAAAAAAGGCATCTGGGAATTTTTGCAATATTAATGCTGATAGAAGAAGCAATTACTGGAATAGGAGAAAGTTCTCATGATGTGTCCAGGTTGCTGTCACTAAGCTCTTAAGTAGGAAATCAGCACTGTCTTGTATTCTACAATGCTGCTTCTTTATTAACAAGCTGCCCTATGCACAAAATCTCCATCGTGTTGGTGCTTTGGTCAATCATTAGTGTCAGCAGAGCAGATGAAGAAATGAGATTTGCCTTGAGACCTTATGGTGTGTTTACTTGGGGGGAGGGTGGGGAAGAAACCAACAAACCCAACAAGATACCCAGCAACTGAATACCCCCAAACAAAAAAGCCAGCTACCCCACTAGCAACATTTCAAATGGAGCACACTCTCCATTGTGATTGATAAAAAACCACATGTAGACAACTTATGATCGCCAAAAAGACAAATGTTTTCATGCGGTTGTGGGGGCATGTTCATGTCTTGTAAATCTCTTACTTGTATTATGACTGTCACTTGTTACATAGATTTTCTCAGAAATACTAATTTTACCACCAATATTCAATAGTTTTTTAAAAAAGAGACTGGAAGTTGTACTGGAAGTACTTACATGTGGGTCTGACAGCATTTACCATGCTTTATGTGATGGAACCACAGTCATCTTGCAAGACTCTACCAAGTCTAGCAGTAAATGGAGATCTTTCTGTGTGGGTTCCCTGCCTGGCTTGCTGCAGGAGATTGCAAGGCTACCGGTGAAAACCAGGAAGATTAAGGAAGGTCTTGTTACAGAATTGAAATGCTTACCCAGGAGACTTAGTGATTTGAAGGATTTTGTAAAGTGATTAAAATAAAGTCTTTGCAAATGGTGTCACATTGTTTTTAAAACAGTCAAGCATCCAGATGACTTTGAGGTGTTGAATACTGGTAGCTTAGTAGCCGGGGGATGTGACAGCTAAGCTGTGATATCCTGGAAAATGAGCTTCTTGGCAGTCCTGTATTTGCGAACTGCTACTTGGGGTGAGCTTTTCGTTCTAGTGAGAAGTGCTGTAGAGGGTGGGCTAGATAAGCATTGATGTGCATGCTGAACTGCATAGAATAGTACAAAACACTGTACAGCTGCTTCCCCTCTTGTACTGAAAGGCAAGGGAAGAAAAAACAGCATATAATGATCTGGTTTTAGTGGAAGCTGTTGTGGCAGTTGGAAAAGGAAGATAGTTTCTGCGAATTCTGTGTGGCCAAGCCAGTGCTTTCTGACAGTTCAGTTGTTCAGCTTAAGTGACAGCACTGACCACGCATGTTTTTGAGGTATAGAAGGAAAGTGCTTTAAAGTTAGAACAGCAAACTTGATAGCTGCCTGAGAACTGGATGTTAAATAACATAGATCTGGCCTGAGTGTCGGCAAAGATAAATACGCAGATGCATGATGTCAAATGAAGAGCAGGGATTTTTTTCCTGAGTAGTCCATTGTGTCTAGGAGTGGCTTTTTATTTAAATTCCAAAGTACTCCCCCTCCTTTAGATTTAATGACAATCCGGGGGTCAAGTGAGGGGAAAGAGTTTACTGATTATTTACTGTCTGCTTTCTTCTACTGACTTTTGCATGTCACTTGCTGAGGAGTAAAAGAAAGCAAGACTGGTCAAACCAAGGGTCAGTCTAGCTCACGTGTCTGGTGATGACTGGAAATAAGATCAAGAGCAAGTACAAAGTGTACTTCTCCAGAGTACCTTCCCGACTACTGTTGTTCTGTGACTTCAGGAGCTCCGAGGCAGTGTTGGCAGATGGGCTTTTAAGGGATTGCAAATCTTTTTCATGAGGTTTTTCTGTTTTTCCAGTATACTTCTGGCTAATGAAAGCATCTTCAGCAATGAGTTGTGTATCTGACTTCAGTGTAATCTTGCTTGCTTATTAATTCTGAATTATTTTCCAGTGTGATTTCCCAACTTAAAAGGGCTTGTTAAATTTTGTGTAGCTTGTACATTGATGTACCCCATGGCTAGTAAACAGATAAGCACCACTTCAGAGGAACACCCTGTTTTCATGTTGCTCCTTGCACCTTTCATTCTGACAGCTGTGGAAGAAAGAGGGATTGATCTGTTTCTTCTCAGTAGGAAAATGGAGATGGGTCACAGAATAACCTTTGCTACAGCAGGGAGAGGTGCATTCCTGGTCTTAAATGAATAGGAAACCTCTCCTTTTTTTCATTTTTTCTTGGTTTCTATTTCCTTCCTTATTACACTTTCACTTTCTGGGGCCATTCACTTCCTTTTCCAGTTGGAGAGAGAAGAAACTATTAGAATTCATGTTCTCTTCTGTCTGCAGAGATCTGAATACCAGCAATGCAGTTGGCCTGTTTTGTCAGCCTCTCTCCCAAGGACCAGCCAAGTGAAATGGACAGAAACTAATTGTGTGCTTTAAAATTCAGCTCTGCCGATTATGTAGTTAGAAGGTATAAGAATGCAAGTATAAAAGCTTGAAACTTAGTTTAAAAATAACTGACCTTATCGTATAGTAATTTATTCTTTACCCTTAAGCTCACCTTACTAACAGGAAAAAAATGTTTCTCTGTCTTTGCCAAGCTGTGGGCTCAGATTCTAATTGCTATACAGACCAGTGTTTAAAGGAGACTTAAATGAGGAACAAAAACTGCTTGCTGGCTTAGAGACAGCAAAATGTTCTGTAAAATTCCCAAGTAACAAATGGCAACTCAACATTCTTACCAGTTGTTTGTTGTGCACACCTACAGCTAGTAGGTACAGTCTTAGAGGTAGGTTAGTTTTTGCCTTTGGGGGGGTGGGGTGGTAGGTAACTTCTGGTTTTAGGCTACTAACTTGCACATTCTTTGTCTGAAAGTGGTTTGTGGGTTTGAGATGAAGAACTTGATAGGAAAGCTAAAAATCTGTTGTGTTTTTGTTCCCCTTTCCAGATATGAGAAATGAGTGTTGGACGCAGAAGATTAAAGCTGCTGGGAATTCTGATGATGGTAAACATCTTTATTTATGTGATTGTGGAAGTCTCAAAAAGTGGCAGCCAAGAGAAGAATGCAAAAGGACGTGTTATTATACCACGCAGCAAGTTCTGGAGGAAATACACTCCTCACAAAGCGTATTGGAACAGACAGCAACAGAAGCTTGAGCTGCTCTACAACCCTATTCTGACCTTACTTTCCAATATGACTGTGGAAGAGAACTTAGTTTCTAATGCAAGTGTTCTCAATTCTTGTGACCCTGACCCATGGGTAGCTTCAGAGGTTAGTGACTTTGCAAACTTGCCAGACAGATTCAAAGACTTTCTACTATATTTGAGATGTAGAAATTATTCATTATTAATGGATCAGCCAAACAAATGCAAACATAAACCTTTTCTGCTGCTGGCTATTAAGTCGCTTACACCCCATTTTGATAGAAGGCAAGCCATTAGGGAATCCTGGGGTAAGGAAATCGAATCAGGGGATGTGACAGTCAGAAGGGTCTTCTTACTTGGACAGACCCCACCAGAAGATAATTTCCCTGATCTTTCAGACATGATAAGATTTGAAAGTGAAACCCACCAAGACATTCTCCTCTGGAACTACAGAGACACTTTCTTCAATTTAACTCTGAAAGAAGTGCTGTTTCTCAAGTGGGTCAGCAGCAGTTGTGCAGATGTCCAGTTTATTTTTAAGGGTGATGATGATGTTTTTGTGAATACCAATCAGATCCTGGATTACTTGAAGAGCTTAACAAAGGACAAAGCCAAAGACTTATTTATAGGCGATGTGATCAAAGATGCTGGACCTCACAGAGAAAAAAAATTGAAGTACTACATCCCAGAAAGTGTTTATGAAGGTTCGTATCCTCCTTATGCAGGAGGTGGTGGGTTTCTGTACTCCGGCGATCTGGCATTAAGACTTAATAATGCATCTGACCAGGTACTCCTTTACCCTATTGATGATGTTTATACTGGAATGTGCCTTCAGAAGCTTGGGCTTGCTCCGGAAAAACACAAAGGCTTCAAAACGTTTGATATTGAAGAGAAATACAGAAATAACATATGTTCCTACACAAACTTAATGTTAGTACATAGTAGAAAACCTCAAGAAATGATTAAGATTTGGACACACTTGCAAGATCCACACTTAAATTGTTAAAACAATGTGCATAAGTGTCTTAAGTACAAATAACTTTCCCAGTTTGGGTCTGACTTTCTTGGTGGACCAGTGAAGCTGTTTTAATAGTTTAATTTTCTCTGAAAACTTTTTCCAGTACTTCTGAAGATAAGAATAATACTAAAATTTGACTTGATGGCTTGAAGACTTGGTCCCGACTTTTCCACTGTCCAGGTGGTGAATATGTTTCAATATTTGTCTTAATTTGAAAAAGGACTTCAAGGCTGTAACTAGCTGTCAGTGACTGGTTAGCTGTATTGGAAACAGGGATTGCCTACTACAATGAATCTTTCATGAACTGTGATGGTGGAAGATAATTTTTCCTTGAGTAGTGTCTGTGTGGGGATGCTTGGAAACCACTGTCAGAATGAAAATTCACGAATTGGAAGAATGTAGTTTTGAGTATGAAACACTCTTACAAGTCTTCAACTATTGGATTTTGTAATTTATGGGTGTCGGTCTTTTTGCACCCTAGAACAGTGTTTTCTCCTTTATTTACGATATTTTGTGCAAAGTGTGCCTGCGTCCGAAGGATTTACTCTTTTATTAGATGATGCTGTTGGGAGCACCCCACAAAAGAGCTTGAATATATAAGGAACAGGAAGAACAGATTTTGTTTGGGGCTGGGCAATAGGTACTGTTAGGTCTGCTCCAAGCTTACAGGAGGTAAAGCTGACTTGTTGCTCATGTTATTTATGTGAAGAGATACTCTGGTCAGTCCTTGCTTTCTGTTTTGGCACTAAATGTGGTCAGGTAGCTCAACTTGATGAAAATAACTGAAATTGCACATTGCTTACAAGAGCATGGTTTGGATCTCTTTGCGGTAGCAAATCTAGAATTGTGCAGATTCTAAGAGTTTGGGATTTTGAAACAAACTTTGAAGTTGCATGATGTCTCATGTAGAGTTACACATGTTCTCAAAACTCAGAGCTTCTGTATTTCCACATTTGCTTATAAGAGTTATTCTAAATAGCGGTTGCTTCCTTTGTATGTGTAGAAGTGCCTGTCTATTTATTGTTCAGATTGAAGACCAAAACATTTTCTTAAATATATTTTGTGTAACATTTTATTTGTATAGTGTTGTCACTCGGATATTTAAATAGAGCATGATATTTTAAATCTGAGATGTGTAACATGTTAAATAAAGCTAATTGTTATTTTTGAATTTGAAAAATAAAATGTGATTTAAATATTTCTTGGAATGTTTCATTTTAGACAACGCTGACTTGCAGAGCAGTTGCGCTCTACTGTGTGGCATTCAGTAACAACACATTTCACAAGCAGAAGGCTCTTATTTGGCAAATTAACGCTTGTGTAGCAGACTACCAGGAAACTGTTGTTGCAGTTGTGCATGGATTTTTTAGATGCTATAATAGATAGACAACTCTGGCAAAAGCAAGGGAACATGAAGTGCCGTAGGAAAAATAGTGTGTAGAGAAATAATTGCCTGTACAATAACACTGCTTGTACAGGTGAAAGGAATCAAGGAATAGATTGAATGGCTGCACTTCAGGTTTTGCTTGAAAGAGCTTGGCAGCCACAAGTTTTTTGGTTCCTTCACCTGCTTGCTTCTTCCTTCATTTACTTGGAAGAAGGTGATTATTTTTTTGTCTGGGGAAGGGTAAGGTGGTCTGGTCTTTCACCCGTGTGTTCTGTAGATGTTCATGATGACACCAATGTAGATTGAAGACAGCCTGTGCTCCAGTGTTGTGCTGTGATGCTTGGCCTCTGCCTTGTCATTCCTCATAAGGAATTGCACCTGTTTGAAAGAGCTGCAGGTTTTACTGTACATGTGCTGCTTCCTGCCCAGTTCTTCCTGGCCATGCTATGCACCCTGTTTCCATTTAAATATTAGAGGGATTTTTGTCAGGAGTTTCCGCCTGGTGAAAGGAAACTTACACTAATGATAAGGAATGCAAGTGGAGATATGGTGTTAAGATTCTATATGGACTACAGAGAGAGGAAGAGGAGGGTACTGTGGGTTGGCAGAGACATGGTGGGGAGAGAGGCAGAGGAGAGGCAAGTGAGCACTAAAGGTAGTCATGAGGACAAGGCAAGGATCAGACTCAACCAAGAACAGGTTGCAAGAACAAAGGGACAGGAAAAAAGGCCAAGAATTAAATCTTGTGAGTAAGAGAGGGTGGAGTGAGCATGTGATATTAACCTGTTAGTGAAGTGGGTGGGATTGGTGGAGTGGCAGCATTAATTAATTACTTCATACCCTTCCTGTAATCATGAGATTAAAACCAGGAGGCTCCTGTGTAGGACACAAGTAAGGAAAAACAGGCTGAGTGGTACTTAGCAAGGAGAAATGCTGTGAGAATGCATTTATCTGCCTTATGTGGTGATAAGAGGGAGGGGAGAGAAAAGCCTGAGCAGGTGGCCTCAGTGGGCTAAATAAGAGGTACAGGTGAAGAAATTGGGCAGACTGGTTTTGTTTATGCTGGGTGTGGAGAAGCACTGGTGACTGTACTGTCCCATTGGATCTCCGGTCCACTCCCATGGAGAAAGAATTGCCTTGACTTAAGAGTTGGGAGTGTGTGGAGTAACAAGTAAGTGAAATAAGTAAGAGCAGAGATAAGGAAATGGAAAGCAACCAAAAGAAACAGTATGTGGTGGGAAAGGGATTTGGGGACAGATGAGAAATGGAAGATGAAAAGTCTTCAAAGAGCAGATGTAGTATTAGGTGGTTGTATCTTGCTTTGGTTGTGTTACATTTTGTTTGCCTGGTTTGTTAAAGTAATTAAATCATGAATCTTTCTGGTATTTGAAATACAGGCTGTTTTCCTCTGAAGCAAACTTCGAGTTGAGGAAACAGTGAACAAAACCTGGTAACTACTATAAAATAAATATATGAATGACTTTTGGAATTACTTTAGTGGAAAGTGATCTGAGAAATAACGGGGATCTAAAAATTGATAGGTTTTTTTTCCCCTTAAATTTAAGGAGACATTTCAAGAGTCCAGTAAGATGAAAGCATGAGAAAAATTGACTGCAGTGGGAGGTGTTCAGATGAGGCAAATGGATGTGGATGCAGTCTTTATTTTTTTTTTCCTTCCCTGAATACAGCAGGGAAAATGGAAGTGCTGCTCTGATTAAATGACACTGCCTCACAGTAAACCATTAGAATCCATTAGCTTGTTTGTATAAAGGCTCAGGCCTTTACTCTAAATCCAGTTGGGAGGAGGAATTGGAGGCCTTTGGATAAGGTAAATGAGCTATAATTAATGCACAAATTACTGTGCTTATCTTCTAGAAGATGGCGTTCCCTTTTTCGTAAATAAAAACATTCTGCTTGTCTACTTGGACTGTCTGCACCTATTCTTGGATCCCTTCCCCCCTACCCAGTTCTATTTTGTTATGTATGCTTGAGTGAAATGTGCCACTTGACTGGTGATAAAAAGGATTCCTGACAATCCTTTCTGCTTTTCAGTGTTGGAAGTACTGAAAGCCGAACTTCAAAAGAGCTTTGACTAGAGAATACAAGAAAAATGCAGACTAGAGTTTAGTTAAACCTTTTGCTTTAGGTATGCAATGCAACAAGGATCCCCATGCAGGTAGTTCTTAATTTGTGGCTTTGTGGTGTGGCAGTGAGCAATCTATCTCTTACCTAGTGCTGTTGTGGTGCTGATCTAGCTTACAGTAAGCAGTTTACTCCCTGGAATCTGGCCTCCTTTCCTTTCTGGCTTATTAACACCTCATATGCATAAGATTTCAACTGTAGTGTTTGGCTGGAGGCACCAATCCAAATGAGTTCATGTCTACACTGAAGTATTTCCTTCTCAAAGAATGACCATGAAACCAACTTAGCAAGCAAATAGGGCAGGGAGATCTGCTTAATGGGCTGTTTTTACAGACAGTAATGGGTGAGAGATGGTCTGAAAGAAGGAGTGTCAGTCAGCATGAGTACAAAACATCACCAGATTCTCTTCAGGCTCTTCCTGTAACTTTTTAAAGCTGTTGCCCTGCTCCTTCCTGGATGAAAATGAGTGGGAGTGAGAACTTTAGTAAGGCAAATGCAGTTCTGGAAGCTGTCATGGCCAACCAGACCCATGCTACCCAGACATCTGCTAGTGGTTTTCTCAAGAAGGAAAGTTGAATAAAGACAGGGTTGCAAAGAGCCACTCGATCTTATTTGATGTCTCGTTTTCCTGTAGCTCCACGTATTACAAACTGTGTACTGGGAAACTTAATTACAAACTGTATACTGAGAGACTTAAGTATGTTTTCTAAATGTCAGGGATGAATGAGGACTGAGCAGGTCAGTTTTTCTTTTGTTGTGCTCAATTAGGTCTTTGGTTGCTACTCAGCATAATATTGGCTCAGCCTGCTCAAAGTAGTGTTTAAACAGTGTGGCTGGACTCTGCTGAGGGGTGGCTGTTTGCACACTAGCCTTTTGAAAAGACAGTCTGTTTTCATTTGTCAGTGAAAACACTTGTACCCTGTCTAGCATCTGACTGAGCAAATTTGAGTTGGACACCTGCTGATCTTGGTGTGTCAGTCTTCACTTCAGGGTCTGTTAACGTGTAAGTCTGTGTGTTATCAATTTTCTTCTGTATTTGCGTGTTGTTGCAGTGATTTAGTTTTATTTTAACTGCCCTCCAGCCTAAGGACTTCAGATCATGAGTTAGGCACTTACAGCTTTGCACCCTTCTCTGCTGTAGGGGCTGAGGCACTTGGCAGCATGCAGCTGCTTTGCTTTCTGAAGAGCTGTAGGGGGAGGTCTCAAAACTTGTCCATGTAAGCTTATAGCCCAGATTTTCTGTCCAGCTCAGCAGTAGCATGGTTGGCTTGTGGTGCAGTCACAGAGGCCTGGCAAGGGTCACTCAGTTCTGACCGCAGGTGTATTGGGATGTCAGTGTTGTGATGGCTCAAAGGGAATTTGTTCAGCCCCAGAGGACAAAGAAGAGATGGGGTCTCTGCTTTTGGGAGCTCTCCTGTCGCTGTAAAGTTACTGATCTTTCGTCAGGTCCTTCTTTCAGTCTTACCGTGCTCTCTCTGTGAGGGGATTTGTGTGAATGCATGCTGAATTTCCTGTTACAGATTTGCCAATTTAGAAGCTTACACACTCTGATTTCATAGTGAAAAAGTTCTAAGTCAGTCCTCTAATTTCTAGGCTCTATAACTTACCTCTGCTTGTTCAGCCAACGACCTGTGTCATTTCCAGTCTTCCCCGCAAAGCTCCCCATCTAAATGCATTGATCTTTCTTCCCTTGTTGTCATGTCTTTGTCCCTTTGTTCTGTGTTGTCTCAGGTGTTAGTGAGGCAAAGTGCTTCCCTCTCCAGTAAACCTCGAGGTTTACTGAGAAACAGAAACACCTCTTTGGATTCACTGGAATGGTTTGATTTTCCTCCCTCTAGCAGATGGATTTGGATGCTCTCAGACAGAGTAGTCTTAATGTACTTGATGATTTTGTGGCTTCATGTTCAGTGGCACACCTTTGGGCTGTGAAGGAAAGAGAGTTTGGACAGTGTTCACTGGGAAATCCCCTGGGAATTCAGCTTTAAGAAACCCCTGAACATCACTGACTCGGAGCCTGATTGAAACCATTTCAGTTGGTGGAGTAAGGGGTGGGGGGAAGTGCTGAGCTGCAAATCAAGCTGTAAACTTTCTCATTGATTTTACAGTTAGCTTTTGTACTGTCACTGCCATTGTATCTTCAAACTGAACTACTCCAGGGCAGATTTAGAGAGAGTTTCTACAAAGGTTAGAAATAATCCCTAAGTATATCCCCTGCTAGCTTTTAAAGCCAAGAGCTGCAGCTTGGTATTTGTTGTGGCTGTATTTTTGTGTCCCTTTCTCCTCTTCCGCCATCCCTCTGGCTGAATTTTGACCGAATTCTGCTTTTTGCTGTTTATTCTGTGTGAGGGGGTTGTACATGATTCATTCATCTGTTTCCTCGTGTGGCTGAAATGCGTCATCTGTTTTTTCTCCACTACTCCTACCACTGCTACTGATATCCCTCCTCCAGAAAAGCCAATTACCTCAGGACTGTCTGAATTTTGTCTTCTTTTGGGGACATCACATGTGTGCATGTGATACTGGCAGACCATCAAGAATGCATGTGTGATGAGTATTTGATAGCCCTCCGTAGACCCTGTGATTTCCTTTTTAAGAACACAGACCTTTAATTTGTACAATGAATTGGAGCTGTAACTGCAGAAAACAGCACCATCCTTTGAGTCGCTTCCTTTGAGTTTTCTTATCTATAGGATCCCTCAGGTTCTTAATGGTTCTGCTACATTTTGTGCTCTTATTTTCCTGGTATTCCGCAACAATATATTGTTTGTTGTGATAGAGCTGGAAACATTTGTGTGATTTATGCTTGGTCTAGAGAACTACTCAGCCAAGAAGGGAGGCTAGCATCAGTCATCTCTAGAGATCTCAAACCTGAAAGCTCACCTTGTGAGTAGGGGCAAGATTAAAAATAGGCGATGTTAGGCCAAATTTTTACTAAGATTTGAAGTATTCTTCAGTAACGTTTTTGAAGAAAAGAGAAGCATATTTTTGTATCAGAGACCCCTTGTGTTTTCCAAAATCTCCATCACATTTCTGATTGTCTCAAGCATTTACAAATGAGTGAAAAAAACAACAAGGGCAAAAATCCCCAAAAGCTTTCAGGTAAGGAACAGCCAGGCTAGGGAATTACAGGCTAAGCTGAAGGAACAAATGACCTCTTCCTAAGACAGATGTTGTGTTACACACAGTGTGAAGTGAGGGTTTTCTTTTTAAGATGTAAAACCGAAGGAACTTGCCTGTTTTCCTTTCCCTTCAATCTTTCTGGTATGAGAGGAAACACTTCTGCTTTAGCCATTGGTTTGGCAGCTGCCCAAGAGACCTGAGAGGGAGGATTTCATCATCTTGTTAGTTGTTGACTGCTTTGCTTATGCAAAAATAAATGCCAGAGAGGCCAGGGAATTGTTCTGGTTTTCTTAAATCCATCCTGCAGGGTTTTGATATAACCCCAGGTGCTCAGGAAAAATATTAATGATGTTTGGGTGAAGATAACTGTGATCACTATCAAGATAGTTGAAACATAAGCCGTGCTTTACGATACTAGAAATTGGATGGGTTTGAAGAGAGGCAAGCTGCATAACCCAGCTCTGTGCCCTTCAGATTTCAGAGAGGTTCCTCATTGGAACGAGTCTGAGAATTCTTGTTATTAGAGCTCTCATCCTTTCATCCATGTGTAGATCTAATGTGGATTGTTTTAATTTAGGTTTGAGAGCTATATTGAGCAAAACAAAGGCTAGGTGGGTCATTTAGGCCCCTCAGTGGAAGCACAAAATGCTTCTGGTAGCTCAGGGGAGCCTTTAATAATGATTAGAAGTTGCTTCTAGACCATGGTGGTTAGTGACAAGCAGCAAAAATACCTAAATAACTTCCTGGAATTCGTCTTTAATTTCACTGCATGCTCTGGCAAAGATCCCTGCAACAGAATTACGTGCTGTATGAAGATCCAGTGTCTGGCACTCCAAGAATGAGAAAATCATTAGCTGGCTGTCTCTACTGTGAGTGGACGCAAGCACTCCCTCCGCTTCCTTATCAAAGCCAGTAATCCATGCCTGAAAGCTGAAAGTCATTACTTGTGCAGTAATGACTTCTGAGCAAAACATCACATTGTGAGACCTGTAGCAACCCTGTAAGAGCTAGTATGTACATATGGTATACAATCACTGTTCTGCATCATCTGCTCCTACTTAGTAAAAGCCTGCAGTGCTACTGAAGCACTCTGGGCATGGAGGAAAACATGCATTGAGGTAGCTGTTACCTCCTCAGGATCCGTGGCACATGGATTTAGCATGAAGGGCTTCTTTATTACCTGTTTGGAATGGACCATCCTCAGTGGGTGCTGGTGGTACAGCAATTGGTGATGTGACTTAAACCTTGATCCCCTTGTGATCTTCTAGTAACAAGGTGTGACAGAAAACAATGGAAGTTTTATAGGTGGTCAGTTATTGGTTACATGGTGGAACAGAGCTCTTTTTTCCTCTATGAACTGTACCTTCATGTGATCTGTGGCAGCAGTTCTTACTCAAAGCTGATTTTCCATTTATTTTCCTCTAGCCTCCTCTGATTTTGAATTCCTGTCCCTTCTTCCTCACAGGAAAGCAAGATAAACCATTTTAGCTACAAGTGAAAGATTAAGTGTGAAAAGATTGGCTTCAGAGCTGCCCGAAAGTGAATGCCACAATAGAGGCCTTATGGAGGCGTTGTCTTTGGGGATCTAATTGGAGCATCTCAAAGGTTTTCAAAATACGCATGTTTGATCTAGCTTTGGAACTGATTTCCTGCTGTTTGCTATGCCAAAGTTGCATTTACATGTGCCAAAATCTGTCATATTCTCCAGCTCTCTTGTGTATTGCCTGAGCCATACTTGTGATGTAGCTGCAGCTGCCTGCTAGAAAGTTTCGCTGCTCAAGAAGTGAAATATATGCCTGTGTCTTGGGAGGAGGAACTGGCGTGGGCCCAGCGGAGTAATTCTTGGATGATGCCTGGTTCTCTATCCCACTTTCCAGGCAGCTCCAGCACACATGAGGGTCATCTCACAAATACAGACGCTTTTTCCCTACTTTGAGCATATTTTAGGGCAGGAGAACACATGGACCTCCTGGTTCTGCTCTCAGCTGGGCCATTAACAGTGTAATAACCTTTACCCTGGTTTATTTTCCTTGTTGTCAGGTGATCTGTTTTGGATTTTCCCTGTTTCAGGATGTTTGTTGTATCTATCTAGTGTTTAATGCCAGAGAGATCTGAGTCATTAACTCGGAGTAATTAATACTGACCTAATTGCACAGATGGGTTTTGCCCTGAAATTTTTAATGGTACTTAATAATTGGAAGAGTTCTTCATTCCCCACCTCTATGATTCAGTCTTTTGGCTTTTGTGCCTCCAAAAAATAAGGGCACTTGATGAAATTCATTCCCTGTTTATTTTGTGTTGGGTAACTCTCCAGGTCCCTGTGGCTCGTGCCTGGAGAAGCAAAGGAACTTGCTGCAGTTGAACCTCTAAGCAGAGAAAGCTGTGGTTGAATTCAACAACACTATTGTCCTTCATCTAAACCAGGAGGGGACATTGTGAAATTATGATCTCTGTAGGAGATTGCAGGTGTCAAACAGGAATAGGGAGACTCAAAGGCTACAACTTTGTCTGTGGCTGTTGTGCAGAAGTGCAGTTCTCTGTTCAGACTTAAGTCATGTCCACTAAATGGGAAGTATGTTAAAGATACACCTATATATAAAATCCTATTTACATCCATTCCCAAGCTGCATGTCTAGAGAGAAACTGTAGAATCACAGAATGGTTTGGGTTGGAAGTGACCATAAAAATCATTTAGTTCCAGCCCTCTGCCATGGGCAGGGACACCTTCCACTAGACCAGGTTGCTGCAAGCCCTGTCCAACCTGGCCTTGAACACTGCCAGGGATGGGGCAGCCACAGCTTCTTCAGCCTGTTCAATGTCTCACCTGCCTCACAGTAAACAGTTTCTTCCTAATATCTAAATCTCCCCTCTGTCAGTTTAAAGCCATTTCCCCTTGTCCTGTCACTACATGCTCTTGTAAAAAGTCCCTCTCCAGATTTCTTTTTGACCCCTTTAGGTGCTGGAAGACTGTTATGAGGTCTCCTGGAAGCCTTCTCTTTGAACAAACCCAGCTCTCAGCCTGTCTCCCTAGGAAAGGTGCTCCAGCCCTTGGAGCATCTTTGAGGAGCCTCCTACATAACCTGGTAGAGTTACCCTTTACCTTCTTAACTGATGAGTGTGCAGGGCAGTGTCCTAAAGCATTGCAGTAAATGGGAGAAGCTCAAATGATAAAGGCCTCACCTCTCCTGGTTTCACCAGGCTGTGGAGAAAAGTGTTAGAGGACAGCATGGTTTCAGACCTGCATCATGCCCGCGATATAGCAGTTGCACACTCCAACCAGCAATCCAGCTGGGCAGGAATGGTGCTGTGCTCAGCTGAAGCAGTAAATGATGGACTTGACCCAGGGCACTCCTGCTGGCTGAGGCTTGCTGAAATGACTTCCTGTGCTCCTCTGCAGAGGAGAGGGAAGGAGGGTCGATAGACCAAGATAAAAAGCTCAGAGCTGGGAGTGTTTGTTGTAAATGGAGAGCCTGCATTGCTGAGGGCAGGCAGGGTCATCGGAGCCGGAAGGATTTTGCGGTGAACTGCAAATTGGGAGCTGCAGGCAGGAACCATGGCCCGCTGCTGCTTCCCAGGGAAACACTGATGAAAAATGTGGTGGAAAACTGATGCACAGAAATAGTTGAGTGACTTTATTTCCCCTGGGTCTGTATCTGTTCCATGACTTCAAGTGAAGCACAGTGGTTTTGGAGCCACTGTAGATAGCTTATTTCTAGACACAATGTGTGTTCATACCTCACGTGTCTCCAGGGGCTTGAAAAGCCACCAGAACACACCTGTGGCTGTAGTTCTGCGAGGGTGAGCAGATAAAAATGGTGCTTTAGGGCTGTTGTTACTGTTTCTATCTCCAGAAGGGAGATCTGTGAAATGAAAAGGGCCCAACTTGTGCAAAAGAACATCGCAACAGGCATTTCCTTTAGTCACTCAGCATTTGCTTAAATACATGAGTCCTGCTTTAACATTGTATTAAATATCCCTCCCACATACTTCTCTTTAGATTTCCCCCGTGTTTCTTTCCTTTTATTTCTGGTCTGTTCTGAATATCCTGGTGTCTGGAATTTGTCTTTTATAATGATACATACCGTGGCGTGACGCCAGCGTCTACTCCAGGGAATTTTTGTTCATGTTAAGATTTGAAGAACTTCATAAACACATGCTTGGATGAAAAAGGTCTGGTATTTAAGAAACAGGATAAGGAGCTCGGTGCTTTTACCAGCTGTGTCATATCCTCCTGGGATGCCGTTCTTGGGGGGAAAAAAGGATAACTTCTGAATCGTCTCCAGGATGCTTCCACACTGACTCATGGTGAGTGCATAAAGAGAGCATCTGAGATGTGCTATATAAATATAGGTAAAAATTCAATGAAGAGCTTTTGTTCATAACCTCTTGGGCATGCTCTGGCTTTGCATGAAGAGTGAAGAGTGAAGATCTGAGATGCATTTTTGAGAAGAGGCAAGTGGTCTATAGCAGAAATTAGACCTCTTATTTGGACTTTCCTTCTCACTCAACATCTTTGCTCCTAGGCAGGTAAAGCATATGACAGTCTCTTATAGGAACCAAGATGATTTATGTGTATTCATGCTGAACTGGAGGTGAGTGGTGGGATGGGACAGCATGCTCATGGGATGGAATTTCTGAAGGTGGTGAAGGGGAGGGCATGGGCAGCCAGGGGGGAGTTCAGAAGGGCTGATGGTAACCGAGGAAAATGAGGGGTGACGTGAAGGAAGATAGGTGGAAGATGACATAGTGGGGGCAGAAGGTGCTGCTCTGGAGCAGCATCTTGGGGTTGTTAGAGGTAGCGTTGGGAAGTGGTCAAAGCCAGTTGTACATAAAACATGGCAAGGAAAGGGACAGAGTATGTCTTCATGGCACTCTAAATCCACGGTCCATATGTATCTTCAATAACGTACATAAGTTGCGTTTGCTCACCTAAAAAGGACAGAGGAGGACTGCAAAAGGAGGACAGAAGGAGACAAGGGTCCATACTGACAAGCTTTGGTATAACTGAGGTATGAGTTTTGGATTTAGAAAGAAATGTCTGAAAAGAGGCATGACAGAGGGCCTGGAAAAGCAAGAAGTGGGGGTCTTCAAAGGGAACCAGTCAGAGCCAGAAATACAGCAGAAACCAGTAGGTTCTGTAAATTCAGCGGGCAGTAGATCTGTGGAGCTTCCTGCCTGAGGCTTTTTTGGGTGCTAAACATATACATGGGCTCAAGGGGAAATGGGCAAGTATGCAAAAGAGGGAGTCCCCTTGAGGAGCATGGTGTTTGTGTGGCCAGCGTCATTGACCAGAAATCACATCCATCTCAGAAGACACCTGAGCTGAAAGCAATTGAAGGCAGGACAGCACTTCAGGGCAAATACCTTTCGTGGTCATCTTCTTATTCTTCCCTGATCATTTGCTCATGACTGCTGTTGAAAGTGAAGATGGGGCTGGAGGCACCATTGCCCTGACGTGGCACTGAATCCCATGTTCGCATTCCATAGTGTTGTCAGGAGCCAGCCAAAAAGCCCTTTTCCATAATATTCAAAATTCCTAGCAATTACCAGCAGTATAACATGCAAGAACACCAACTCTGTAATAACTGCTCAGCTGATAATTATTTTCCTCATTTTCCCAACAAGCCGTTGCATGTAGGCAGTGCTCATTTACTTCGTCGTCTTCATTTTCATGTAGCTCCCCAGAACCACAGTCCTAAAGCTCAGGCTTTTGAAGCGAGAATAACTGGCTCTGCAGACACAACTTGCCAACTTCTCGAGTGAGAGTGAATGAGCGGAGAAAGCTGGTGTCACACAGTGGTGGCTGTGCTTATTGCTCACATGTCTACTATTAACTTCATACTTGAGGTTTACATCAGGAATGCTCTGGTTCTTGCTTCTTCCTTCTGCAGGAGACTGTACCCTGGGAGAAAACAGTAAATGCCACTTCTCAGCTGGTTTTGCTGGCTGCGTAGCTGCTTGGGGAGGAAAGGCCACTTGGGAACTGGTAGGTGTTTTGTCCCAGTGTCTGGAGAGAGTGGATAGGATGGGCTGGGCAAGCTGCCCTGCCCTACAGCAATGCTCCTCACTTCCCACACAGGCTTCTGCTGCTCCATCCATCTGTGTCCACATCCATGGACTGCTGGAGCACCCGCTGTTGTTCTGGATGGAGATGGCTTGGCTCAGGAGGACACTGCAGCCCCAGCTTGCACTCACTTTGTGTCACAGACAAGTTTCCATTGGGATGAGTGCCTGCTCTCTGAGGACGGTTAAGCTGGATTTCTCCATGGTTGTATGATACAAACTCAGCTGGGATGAGCCCAGCAGGCAGGAGCTGGGGCTGAGCCATCAGCCAGAGCTTGAGGAAGCCAACAGGGAGAGACCTGGCAGAGAAATCAGCCTGAGAGAGTGAGAGGAGGCTGGGAGTGAAGATGTTTGTGTGATATAAAGCGTACCTCGGCTGCCAGAGGGATTTGCAGAGTGGCTGGAGGAACACATTTAGGGCTGTTTGAGGTAACGTTGACAGCTCTGTGCTGAGCTTTCCTGCAGACACTGGAGCGTTCACATGAGGGTTGTCTTCTAAACCAGTGCTGCCCTGGCTGAGCACTTGCAGGGGAAGGACGTTGTCCCTGGATGCCGGTGTGATGGCAGCTCCCTGGGCAGTGGAGCTGGAGGGCTGAAAGGTGCTGTCAGGGCAGGAGCAGGCACTGTGCACTCAAAGCCGGGGAGCAGTGGGCAGAGCAAAGCCTCTGGGGGCCTTCAAGTCTCAGCATATTTGAATATTTCAATAAATGCCCGCCCCTAAGCCCTCCCCCTCCAAACAAAGGTGCTGCCGTGTCAGTGAAGTTGAGATTTGAGGCTGCAACTCTTTTTATAGATATAAAAATTCCTATGCTATGATTTTACTCTATTAGGGCAAAATTCTGCATGAAAAAATTCCTATTTACAGGCAAGAGGCAGCTGCTTCTCATTAGGATCATTTGCCATAAGTCAGAAATACTGCGTTTAAAGAACGTGGTCGAATTCTCTCAGTCCCTGTGCTCGATGGTGAGCTTGCTGCTGGTGCAAGGGGGGGCAGCCTGGCTTTCAACCAGTCTGGTGCTGTGCACCTCGAAACCTTGAAGTTGTACAAGCTCCACAACACCTGGTTGAGAACAAATGCCCCAGGTGGATTGTTGATGGTGCTGGTGGCTCATACACACCAGCCAGCGTCACCGGGAGATGTGGAGATGCAAACCATTTGCTAAAATACAAATGCATTATCAGACGAATTGAGTCCTGCAGAGCTCTCTCTTGCACAACATCCTCCCCAGCCCAGTGTGCATGGCTGATAGGAGCATCCTCCTCTGCAGCAGCCTGGGCACTCGCAGCCCAATTGCTTTGGACAAAGATCCTGAGAAATGATGTTCAAGCTGCCGTTTCACAAATACCCTTTCCAAGCATACCTTTTACTGACATTTTAACTCTCGAAAGGGCTGCTTTAATGTTTGCTTTTTTAACCATCATCCTGGTTTACTGCAGGTGGGATGTTACCCTTTGGTTTGGGAGCTGCTGCGGTCATTCAGCCAATGCAAGCTGTTGCTCAGCTGGGTTTTTGCTCCTGAAGTGCTTCACAGCCCGACCAGCCAGGAGAGCAAGGAAGTGTCACACACCAGACACGCGCCAGCTCTTTGGCGTGGCTGCCATTGCTAACATCTGGATTCCTTCAAGTGAAGTCATTCGCAGAAGTAAAGGAGAGTTCAGGCAGAAGGGAGGGGAAATTCCCCTTCAGCAGCTCCTGCAGTCTGTTGTTTGAGGACGTTTACGTTACTGGGTTAGTCATCTGAACATCCTGCTGGAGGCATTGCATGAGATTCTGATTTTCTCCCAAAGAGCTGATGCTCAGGGTGGTGGCTGCTGCCAGCACAGGCCCAGCCATTACCCCTGTGAGCACACACAAAGCATCTGGGATTTCAACCTTTCGGGCTGAGCTCATGTCTGCCTTGAAATCAGACGGGGTTTTGCTATTGGCTTTGTCAAACACCCTCTGTGCACGCAGCAGATTGTTTCTGAGCAGCCCATTCCCCAAGGGGTTTCCAACAAAATACCTGACTTCTGGCTGAAGCAGGCAGCATCATGGCCTGTGCTTGGATAGTTCCAAAGGCACAACATTTGGGAGCTGTTTTCTCCCTGCATAGAGCAGTAAGAAGGATCCATCTCTTTTATTGCCTTTGCTGCTGTGGTCCCTCTGTGGCTCCATTGCATGGCTGCACAGAGCAGTGTTTCCTGCAGCCTTCCAGAGGTAGGGTTTGTCCTCATTTTCACAGTTTGCTTGTTGGATTTTCAACATTTCACTTCTTTTCCATGTGAAAGCCTTTGGCAAGAGCAGGAAGCAGCAGCTCTGTACCAGGAATAAGTCATTCTCCAGAATCATATGCAGTTAGAAGTATTGAAGGCAAGAGAGGTGATGTGTTCCCAATTTGGACTTTTGCACTGTTTCTTAAGTTGCTTCTGACTGCAAAGTGCTGGTTTCTTTGCTCATATCGGGGGGGGTTCGTGTCCAGTGATCCTTGCTGCCTTCCTCCAGTACCTTCCAGAGCTCAGTGAAGCCAGTGGCAGGAGCAGCAGGTTGGAAATGTGACTCTGGATGGGGAAAGGTTTTGAGGTGACTGTGCTGCCATACTCATAGAGTAGCTGCTGACTGCGGTGGAGCCAAAGGAGATAGGAAGAGAGGGGTTGTCAGGCAAGATAAAGCACATTTGAATGTATCTGGTGTAGGCAAGCACCATGCATTGATTGACTGCCTCTGCCTTTGAAGCTCATTGGCCATGCATGTCTGTATGTGGGGCAATGAGCATCCCCTGCAGAGCCCACCACCAGCCTTTGGTCACGGTTTCAGCAACGAGACCCATTCCTACCTAGCACTGTAAACATCAGATGCAAGCACAAATGTAACAGACTGTGCTGAGGAGATGGGGTGAGTACGATCCCAGAGTAGATGGGGAGCCTGTGCAACCAGGGCTGTGCAAGTCTATTCAGAGCTTTGGGAAAGCCTCTCCTCTAAGGCTGCATCTTTACAGGGTGTTTTGCTACACCACCAAGCAGGATTGCCAGCTCTAGGTATAGCTGGGGTGGGTTGGTCTGTTTGCATCCAGCACATCACACTGGTCATACTTGCCTCAAATGGGGACAGCCCGATGCAAAGAGTGTCAATCTGCACTGAGCCTTGTGTTGGGGTCAGGACAGGGTTCATGCACCCCCTGGCACCCCATTCCCAAGCAGTCAGGGAGTAAATCTGGCCACAGATTTTTTTTTAGAGTGACCTCTTTTTTTCCCTCTTTTTTCAGGTCTTTCAGCTTTCATTTTTCCTTGATGAAGAGGTCGGGATTTTTTTCACCCCCCAGCTATGCAATAATGAACCAACATGAGGCGATGCGAGGCTGCCTCAAACCCAAGTGTGCTGCTGCAAGAGAGCAGTGGGGAAGGAGACAAGATGGGGGAAGAGGGGATCTGGCCACCAACAAAGTGTGTTTCTCAGCACATGGATGTAGCTACAGTCATGCTGAGAGTGTGGGGCAGGAGCTGGTGCATCAGCTTGCTATGCACCACTGTGCTGGCATCACACCACCACCTTTCTGAGGCCAGGCCAGGCTGTTTTGGGGCAGAAGGGAGCTGGGCTGGGGAACTCCTCAAGGCGCTGGGCTTTCCCCATATTGGTGACACCAAAGCAGAGACACAAGGCTGTGTTTTCCCCTCCCTGACAAACTCCCCAGATGTGGTAGGAGCCAGCATGGTGCAAGCGGGGTGGAAAACGCTCATTTTTGTTACTGGCTGTTGAAATGTGGTTGCAACAGAGGAAATGAGCCCCAGTTCGGCTGTTGCCAGCATCTGCTTTTGTGCTGCTGCTGCTTCTTGAGGCTAAACGGCTGCAGACAGACATGCACAAGAGAGGATGGACCCATCCGAGTGAAACAGCTGCCCAGGGAGGATGGTGGTCCTTGGGGATGGAGATTTGGATGGAAAGCTCCTCCAGCTCCATTGCCATCCCAGAAAACACTGGACAGGTCCCTTCTGCTGCTTAGGGCGGCTGAAAACAACAATTACCAGCAGAATAACAACCAGTGCTGCCTCCCCCGGGGCTCATTGCTCCCAGGTGGTACAATTAGCCCTCGCTTGTATAAAGCAGGGAGAATAACACTGCTGTTAACCCAGCTGCATCATTTCTATTTTGATTTATTCCCAGCAAAGCGTCACCCAGGATCGTGGCATGAGGAAGGGATGCAGGCGCTCATCCTAACAACAGCAGCCCCTCTGTCCAGGTTCCCGTAGGTTTGGAGGTGATTTTTCACCACGGCTGCTGGGAAACGCGGCCCCGTGGTGGGTTTTTTTGTGCCCAGCCAGCATGCAAATAAAGATATGAGTCATGGTCCCACAGCCTATAAAATGGCTTTGGTCTCCCTGTTTTGGACAGTCGTTAGTGATTATTTTTAGCTGTAGAAGGGAGCAGGGAGGAATGAGCTGGGACATGGCTCCCTGTTGCTATTCCAGGGGATTTGTTAGGTTTGCAGCTGACTGTTGAGAGATTAATAGACAAACCCCAACCAGTTCAGTATTGTGTGCTCTTTATTTTTAATATAAATCGGTTCTGCAGTGGTTTGCAGGACACAAAGCTGCCTGCAGCCTGGGTTTCCTCACACCAGAAAGAACAGCCCAGCCGGGCACATGGGTCAGTGGACAGAGCATCATTGCTGTGGGGTTTTGTTCTGCCTTTTCTTCCTCCTGCTGCTCAGGATACAGAGAGGTGGGAACTGTTCTGGGAATGGCATGGGTGTGCCCATGCCCAGCTGGGTGTGAGCCCTCATAGGTCCTCCAGAACTGGTCCTCCCAAGGGAGCCCTGGCTTGGGAACCTCCTGGGGTCAAAGAGACAGCCACCAGCCCTCTTGCTCTCCAGCATCCCCATGGTCTGGGGCAGAAGAGCAGTGTCTGCCCTGCTAGGAGAGACTGGGGGACAAAAATCCCACTAGGGTGGGTGCAGGAAAGATGCTCTGATCCTGCCAGATGTTGCTTCTGGCATCAGTCTTGTCCGAGCGCCGAGTTTCCTCTCCACAATCAACGAGCAGAAAGTGCTGTTGCTGGGGAGATGCTGAGACATTGCTGTAGACACATAGGCTCAGTTAACCTGCTTTCCTGATGGAAAGCTGGCCTTGGGAGCTATTAGCAGGAAAGTACTTCCTTTGATTTTAGAGAATAGTTCATCAGAGTGATGCTGAATTAAATCAGTGAAAAAATGGAGGCTGAGTGCAGTGAAGCAGCGGCTTGCACACTGTATGAACGGGAGGCATGAGCTTCTCAATTTGAAGAATATGTTGCCGAAAACCATTTCTGCAGGTATTCATTTCCATCACCTGTTAAAATGTGTTCTACCTTATGTTCTGGAGAGCAGCTCCTTTGCCATCACAGAATCACAAAGTGGTTTGGGTTGGAAGGGACCTTAAAGCTCATGCAGGCCCAATGCCCTGCCACGGGCAGGGACACCTTCCACCAGACCAGGTTGCTCCAAGCCACATCCAACCTGGCCTTGAACACTGCCAGGTACGGGGCAGCCGCAGCTTCTCTGGGCACCCTGTGCCAGGGCCTCACCACCCTCATAGTGAAGCCCAGAGAAAAATCACTTTAGCCCTCCCATGCTACACATCTTCATACACAAACCTTGTGTGCGATTTATGCTGTTAGTCTGTATGTGAAGACTGAACTGTACATAGTTTTATTAATGGTATTACAGTTCACCATCAAACTGGGTAAAACACTCTCCTTGATAAATTGGACTGTGATGGCATCTCTCATTTAAAACATCCCCAAGCACAGTCCAGAGGATTAACACCCAAATCAATGAGAAGCAGTCTGTAATCGAGGAAAGCTGACTCTGTATATAAGGAAAACATCAGGTCCTGAGAAATCCCTTACCTTTAATGTATCTAAAAGTGTAATTCCATTCTTGGCCCCAACAGACCTAAAATCAATCGGGCTAACAAGTGGCACAAAGAAATGGAAATTAAACTGATGCTTATATCCAGCATCCAAATACAGGGGTCTCATTCTACATAATGTATATATGAATAATAGAGTAGCCCCTGCAAGCACAGCACTGTCAGCTCACTCAGAGGGACAGAGGCATTAAGATGGGCACCGAGGACACATCCCCCAGTATTTAGCTGGACGCCTTGCTGAGCTGTAAAGGAAAGCACCAGTTTGTAAACCTGCTAAAAATAGAGTTGATCAGTGATGCCACCAATATTCTCAACTTTGATTAAAATGCTGGGTTTTAAAACGTCCCTTTGTTTTGGACCTTGGTTATTTCTAGTTAGCAAGGTGGTAAGTGAAATCCTAATTTTTTGCCTCCCTTTAGCTCTTCCCATTTGCTCTGGTGCATAACAGAACCGCAGAATCATAGAATGGTTTGGGTTGGAAAGGACCTTAAGATCACTCAGTTCCACCCCGCTGCCATGGACAGCGACACCTTCCACTAGAGCAGCCCCCTCCAACCTGGCCTTGAGCACTGCCAGGGATGGGGCATCCACAGCTTCCTTGGGTGACAAAATAATGAAACTGTTCAGTTACTTTGATTTTAAAAAGAGAATAAAACCAACTATTGCCCACTGTGATTTTCGCTGTCTTTCCATGCAGCAATGCAATCACTAGGGGGAGGCAGATGGTAAATTTATCTATCCTAAGCTCTCAGCCTATTTATGTTGCCTTATAAATGACAGCCGAACAGTTGTAAGTAGGAGCCCCTGGTACTGTGTGCTGCCTGGGGGGGGAAATCTGAGCACTTGCTGAAATCAGCTTAATTTTGGGGACTGTCTCTTTGTCCGCACTGGTGGTCCCCAATGTGTCCTGGTGTGCCCTGCAGTGCCCTGCAGTGCCAACGGTCAGCCAAGGTGTCTCAGCAGCTTCAGAGCTGCCTGGCTGCTGAGGGTTGTGTTGGGTCCATTGGCTCATCCTGGGAGAGATTCACCCTCATCCTGAGAACTGGAAGCACAGGAGCTGGAAGAGAAGCTGAAAACATGATTTTTGGCCTCAATGTGCAGAGTTTGTGCAACTTGGCATGGGCCATTGTGAACATGCCAACCTGCTCGCCTCCAACAGGCACCCTTGGGCCAGGCATCCCCAAAATAAATAAGAAAATCAGCAACTGCTGAGCACGAGGGTTTAGCCAAAAGGGCCAAACATCCTAATGGACAATTTATGTTCTTATGGAAACACCCACAGTAAAACAAACAAAAGAAATAGCTACCGAGATGTCATGTTCCAGCAGGATGGGGAGAATCGGAAAAAAATGTAGAAATTCATGGGTTGAGACACAAACAGTTTAATAATTGAACTCAAACCAAAATAAAATAATAATACAACAATAACATTAATAATTATGAAATATACAGAAAGAGGAAGTAATAAAATGTGCTTCCCAAAAAACCCACAAGTGATGCACAGTAGTATTGCTTAACACCCACTGATCGATACCCAGCCTGACCTGAGCAGCAATCAATCCCTTCCCTCTAACTCCCCCCAGTTTATATACTGGGCATGATGTCTGTGGTATGGAACACCCCTTTGGCTAGTCTGGGTCAGGTGTCCTGTCTCTGCTTCCTCTTGGCTTCTTGTGCCCCTCCTCACTGGCAGAGCATGAGACTGAAAAGTCCTTGATCAGGATAAGTGCTACAGAGCAACAACTGAAACATCATTGTGTTATCAGCATTGCATTGTTCTCAGACTGAAGCCAAAACACTGCACTGCACCAGCAGTCAAGACACAAACAAACAACCTCCACCCCCAAGCTAAAATTCCTCACTTAAATGCTTACATATCAGCAGAAAACTTGGCTTTACCATTTATTTCACCATTTCCACTCTACCATCTGCTAAGCTAAAATGAAGCAAACACTCCTGTTCTCCTTGTGAGCCAGATGATACCTCAGGGATCTCCCTGCTTCACTGCAGGGCATCCAGGATGCTTGTCAGAAGGAGGAGCTGGGGAGCTACAGGTTGTCAGCCTCACCTCAGTGCCAGGGAAGGTGATGGAGCAGATCACCTCAAGTGCCATCACATGCCATCTTCAGGACAATCAGCCTGTAGAGAGAATGGAGCGAGGTGTGGGTTGGTCTCTTCTCCCAAGTAACAAGCGATGGAATGAGAGAAAACTGCCTCAAGCTGTGCTAAGGGAAGCTTAGACTGGATATTAGGAACGACCTCTTCTCCAAGAGGGTTGTCAAGCACTGGAACAGGCTACCCAGGGAAGTGGTTGAGTCACCATCCCTTGAGACGTATAGATGCAGCCCTTATTGACATGATTTAGTGGTGGTCTTTTCAATGTTGGGTTAACAGTTGGACTTGGTGATCTGATTCTATGATTCTGTCTATCTTAACAGTCTTTTACAACCTAAATGATTCTATGAACCTATGGTAAGCATGGAGCAGGGTTTGCAGGTCTGTCCATGCCTGTTTCACAGGGAGAAAGATTTGGGATCTCTTTGGAAACAGTTCACCGGGGAAGGAGGTTTGTGCTGCTGCAAGAATTACAGCCTCTCTGTGATCTTTTGGCCTTCGGGACCACACAAGGGATGGGTGGAAAAGCCTAAAAACAGGGAGCTGGGATGCAGTTGTTCCCACCAACACCGCTGCAAACTCCGGGCAGCGGGGATGGTCTGACATGCTGCTTGTTTCAACTCACAAAAAAATGGGTGTATTTGTCCCAGAACATCCATCAGCCTGTCAAGCTGTGATGACTTAGAAGAAAAAAAGGATTTTAGTTTTTATTTTGCTAAATGGTGATTGACATTTTAAAAGGAATATTGTCAAAGCCGCATGTCAACCTGCCTAATTGCCTTATCTGCCTGGCCCCTAATGACAAGTTGGACAATTACAGCTGAAAGAATTTTAAGCACCTAATAATTTATACATCATCACCTGGGCTATTTGCTTTCCACACTTCACTAAGTATAGCCTAGGAGAGGAGCTGCTTGTGTTTCAGGGCAGTTTCACCTGTTTCACTCAGTCGTGTGTCAGGACAGTGCAGCCTTAGGGGAAATCTCAGCCTTCAGCAGAAGCTGGTTAAAATGTTTTGATGAAAACATGAACTTTTACATTGGGGTTGAGTTTTTTCCCTCCAGTAACTGAATCTTTTATTTTGTTCTTAAGAGAACAAGCAGCTTGGGCTCTGCTTCTGGGTCAGGTCAGCATATCAGCATCACTTTAACTTCAGTTTACAGCGTTATGCATTATAAATGGATAATGCCTTCTCACCAAAACACCCAGCAAAAGAGTACTGGACAGTGAATTGAAAGGGCAGGCCTATCCCTAATGACTGATAGCTGGCCTCATTTTGTTGATTAGCTAATTGCTATCACAGGGGTAGCAGGGCAGTATATGAGTGAGTGGGCTCCCAAGTAGGCTCTTTTGTTGCAGTGATGTGTTTTAGAGAGGGGCTGGGGAAGTTGGTGATCCCACATTTACTTTACCTGGAGGGTTACTTTAGGGAGAGTGAGGTTTTCTTTTTGGGGCTCATTTTGATGTTGTGTCTTTGATAAACCTCTGCCATGAAGCCTTTACCTTCCCTGATGCTTTTGGCCCTGCTCCTGGTACTTTGGGCCTGGGGACTGGCTGTGGGCAGACAGGTTCCTGGGGCAATGCTGAGGTCCCACTGTGATGCTGGTGCTGTCTGGGGGGTGAGTGATGGGAAGTGGGGGCCCAGTTCTCTGTAGGGAACTCCCTTCCTCAGTATGGCATCCTGCCTACTTACAAATCCTCCCATCTCTATGACTGCCATGGACTAAAGCACTGCTGGACCTTGCTTGCTGTGTTTCGGGGTGTTGTTTTTGTACTGGTTGTGGTCTAATAGCATAAATCAGGTAATGCTTTTGGAGGTGGGAATGTTTATTATCACACAGAAAAAAATGGGGTGGCCTAGGGGCTTGGTCCAAAGGCAAAACTCCAAACTACCAGGACAAGCTACCTTCACGTTGGGCTTAGGTTGGGATCTCTCTGAGCAGTGTTACAAGTATGGGCAGTGGTGCTCAGGTTTGTTATAAGACTCTTCTCTTTACAGGCATGTGGATCCCCCCAGGAGTATCAGAAGGTTAAGCCAGGTAAGGTAATTCTCAGACCAGCCTTTTTTTTTTAGCCTGACTAAATCCTCCACAAAACTTGTTGGGTACTTCAAGCCATGGTGTGGAAAACCAGGAGCAAAAACGTGGCCCTGAGGTGGAATGGAGAGGGAGGGATGCGGTTGATAATGAATGCTGGGGAAGGGAAAAATCAGTGTTAGTGTGGGAGATAACATGTGCTGCTATCTTGTGGCTGCCAAGCCCCTACTGCAGAGCAGGATCCTGGAGGCAGGAGCAATGTGCAGCAGTAAATCACTGTTAGGCAGCAATTAAAACAAGGAGTGAAAGTTCAGCCCAAACTTTAATTGTGCTCCTGTAGGGTAAACCTATCACTGGCTTGTGGCTCTTCTAGCTTTGAGATGGTGTTTTTTGGAATATACCATATCACTTCCTGCCCAAGGGAAGGTTTTTCCCACTTTGAGGGCTGAATTAGCAAGAGTGAGATGCTAACATTGCTCATCCTGCTGGGATTCTGAGGGCTTCTTGTTTGGCTGAACTCTTTAAGCAAAGGGGTTGAAAGCTCCTTACAGAGAGCTCTATCTCTCAGCTGAGCACTGTATAGACAA
Source organism: Psilopsiagon aurifrons (assembly GCA_025447955.1). NCBI lineage: Eukaryota > Metazoa > Chordata > Aves > Psittaciformes > Psittacidae > Psilopsiagon > Psilopsiagon aurifrons. The sequence goes on along the minus strand of JAOEHY010030090.1, from coordinate 22,111 downwards.
CAAATACTGCCTATGTGCCGAAACCAAAGGTAACAGCACACTCACTGCTTGTATAACTCATTCAGATGTGGCAATTCCTTAAGCCTTTAGCTTTGATCCTTAAATAATCCGACCCTGGAAATGGAAACCTGCCTCCTTGCAAGCAGTACTAACTGCATGGCTGTGCTGGGACCTCTGCTCCTGTATGGTCACACCAGGGCACACTTAAAGGATGAATGTGCCCCGCTCTGGGGTGGTAGCAGTAGGGGTATAGCCTGGCTCTCTGTGGGGCAAGAGGTGGAGCTGGTGGCCAGGGCTTCTTCAGCTTCTGAGTATGCTGGAGCAGCAGATACAGGTGGGGTACGTGTTGATGGGGAGAAGGTTTGCTGCAGGCTGCTGGCAGGCATGGATGGAAACAGTCTCTCAGGCTGGAAAGGATGGCAGTTTTAGGCGCACCACAGGCTGATGTGTTGGTGCATGCCCAAGTTACCTCCCCACTTTGACCCCAAGACCTGATATGGGATTTCTTGTGTGTTGTTCTGCTGATACATTTCCATGTTTTCCAAATGGAAGCAGGAGGTAGCAAAATGGGGAGATGAGGGACCTTGGAAATACTTTGTGGAAGTAAGGACTAGTAATTCCGGGAAGCAGAGATGAAGGAAAACTTGAGGTTGTTGCTTCTTGTCTTCCAGGGTCAGAGTCTCCTTGGATATTGGCATATGTGCCTGTAAGGAGCTGCCACAGAGTCCTGAAGGGCAAGTATGGGGAGTTTTCTCCTCCAGCATACCATGCTGATCCCCCCATAAACTTCTGGTGCAACTGGACAATCTGGGCAGGCACCAGACAGCATATCATAATTTATATTCAGGGCTTTGTCTCTAAGGAGAGTTGCAACAGAAATGAGGACAAAATCCTATTTGAAGGCGTTTCTTCACTGGTGGAAAACAGTGTGGTTTATGCTTGCTGGAAAAAGGCGACGCATGCTTTTGCCACCTTTGCCCAGGCTGTCCACGTCGTGTTGCTGAAGAGGCACATGCCAAACAGCATTGATGTGCAATTTAAAGGGAAATACTACATCTTCCAAGACCAGGAGGGTGAATTTTCCTCTAAAGATGTGATTTCTGAGTCTCCAGCTCCAAAGCTTCCAAAGGAAGATAATGTTTTTCAGTCTGGCTGGGCTGAAAACCTTAGAGATGTGCTGGGCTCTAGAACCACACGTAGCACCGTAAGCCTTGGCAAGACCACAGTGCTAAGCAGTGAACTGATGCGGGGAAGAGGGATCATGCCAGATGCTACAGCTGTGGGAAGTCTGAGATACTGCAAGGAAGCTCAAGGCAGAGGAACCACAGAGGGCATGGTCCCCACTACAGCACAGGATACCTGGAGGCAGAGTCTCTCTGTGAGTGGGGACATCACCATGGGGTTTGGTTATACCCACAGGCCTTCAAGCATGCTTTTGGAAACTCCTTTGCTTGGTGCCTTGCTGGTAAAGGAGCCTTTTCTGCAGCCAGCAGGTGTGGGTCTGGAGAGCAGCCAGCCTGCCCTGCACCCTACCCTGGGGCCAAAACATGTGGGAGACCTCCAGTTTACTATTAATCCAACATGCATAACTTGCACGGGCTTGGCTGCCCTCTCACAGTCTTTGTCCCCTGGCAGAAGAGAGAGCACTGATAGCACCCTGTACCGAGGGCTCAGCGCAGGCAGCTTAGAGAAGGCTGAAAGCCATCCCCAGTTGGGTGTCCCAACGGAAGGCCCTGAGAGCAGTGATGCTGATGGCCTTGCAAAGGGCCTGATGCCCAGCCTGAGTAGCCCGTATGAAGTGGTAGACAGGGACCACTCACATCCTCTACCTGAGAGAAGCCAAGGATGCCAAAGCAGTTTAAGGGGTTTGCCCATGACTCAATCTGTGTTGGCAACAACTGTCTTCCAACATACAAAACCTGTGGATATTTCTCCCCTGGAAAGTCTTAGGGGAATTATCAGGGGGAAAACAGCGCTGCATCCCACAGTACCATGGAACATCCTGCAAGAGCATCCTCATTTGCATGGCCAGAGCAGTCACATCCTGAAGACATCCCCTACAGACCCTGGGAGCCTTCTCCAAAATGCCCAAGCACACACTGGTCCCGCTGCTGAGAGAGCTCTCGTGTCTGCCTCTGCTGTACAAAGCTGCCACCACCAACGTGACAGAGCTGCACAGCCAGGGCTGCTTGTGCCACCTTTGCCAACAGGGCTGGAGCATTCTCCTGCAGCCATGTCCACCCTAGGGACAGGAGCAACCCCTGTGCTCGTGGTCTCCTGCACAGCTCCGGTCCTGGCAGACTTTGGCTCTACTGGTTTAATCCCTGAAGTTCCTTTTCCTTCAGAACCTGAGTCCAAGGTGCTCTTCTCTCCACCAACTGCTTTGCATTCGGACCCTGTCAATCTTGGGCAAAGGGCAGGCATCTCGCTGGCTGGCCCAGGAGGACAGGAGATGCTCTCCCCTTCACCACCTCACCGTCCACCAGTAGCCTCTGAACTGGGCACAGATGAGTCCACCAGACACCTCGGCCCTGGGATGCCAAAGCTGATGCTGGGGGAGGCTGGTGGCCAGCAAGCAGGAACTTCAGCTTCTATGGCCTTGACGGACAGGGGTCCCTCCCCAGCCTCCATCACTGTCCCAAGACCTGATATGGGGCTTTCTCAGGCTGAGAACCATGTGAGCAGTGGCTATGGGGGGGCACCAGCTTCCCTGCCTGGCGCCTGGGAGGCAAAGAGAGCGGGGAATGCAGTGCCTGTGCATCATCAGAGCACGGCTGGTAATGACAAACTGGCTTCTGCCTCCATCCTTGGGGCAGTTATACCAAAGGAAACCATAGAAGCTCTTCAGGGGCATGCAGAGGAGGGGAGAAATGCCTCCTCCAGCACCACTCCTGGACACCCTGCTCCTCCCGTGGCCCAGTGGGGAGAAACTCTCTCAAGAGGCCAAAAGCTACAGGAGCCCACTAATGGAAACAGTCGGATGCCAGGAGGACAGCAACAGAAACATGCTGGTAGGTCTCAGTACTTTGTATCTTGGCATAAGCCATCTTTAGAAGGCAGGAGAACTTGGGGGGCGCAAGGATGAGGCTGTGTCTTTCACCTGCAGTCCCTGCCTGGCAATCATTACCTGCTGTCTGCCCACTGTCATGGGCAGAACAGAGTTGGGGGAATTCGTTGCATTTATTACCATGCAAATCAGAGCAACAAGAAATAAACCCAATTCTTTAAACATCTTCCCCCTTCACTCCCTTCTTCCCAGCCTCAACTTTACTCCCAAATTCTCTACTTTTTCCCCCAGCGTCAGAACACGGAATGGGGGTTGCAGTCAGTTCATCACATGTTGACAGCCTCTCCTTCCTTGCCATGGAAACCCAGTATAGGAAGATTTCCAACAAGTAGTCTTTTGGCCAAACCTCTGTGGGAAGCAAAACCACGTAATTCCAGCTGCTGGAGGCTGGATGGGCTGTGAGGGGCCAGACCCTTGCAGAGCAGCTGGTGCCCAGGTTCAGCTCTGATTGTGGAGCTGAGATGTGGCTCCAGGGGCTACAACTATAGCAATCTTGCAGCATGAGAGGGTCTGAAGTGGGGTTTTTCCTGTGGCAGCACCCCATGTATGATAGCCATGTCCTGGTGCACACAGTAACTGCTGACTGTTGTTCTCTTCTGTCCCCCATGTGTCAGAGCTTGGACCTCCCTGGACAATGGAGTACTTCCCCATCAGGAGCTGCCACATTGTCATTCAGAACGGGTCTGGGATGTTCTACCTGCCACTGCATGCTGACATTAAAACCAACATCTGGTGCAACTGGACCATCTGGGCAGGGCCCCAGAAGCACATTGTCATCTATGTCCAGGGGTTCCATGGGAGCGATGGCTGCGGCAAGAACCAGGACAAGATCATCTTCCAGGGGATCTCATCGAGTGTGGAAACCAAAGTGGTGTATGCCTGTCAAAACCGAGGCACCCTGATCTTTGCTACACAAGCTACTGCAGTCCATGTGTTGTTTCTGTCAGGGAATGGCTCCCTAAGGCATGAATACAGATCTTTTAAAGGACAGTATTATGTATTCAGAGACTCAGAAACCACGGGCTCTCCAAATGATGCCATAGCTACCAGAGAGCCCATCCAGGAGACCTCTAAGAAAGAGGGCTGTAAGACAGCAGTGACAGAAGTTCTATTGCCCACGCTGAGAGCCTCTGCAAGCCCATCAGCTGTACCTGTTGGTGGCAGGACCCAGCCTCAGCTTGTGAGCCCAGATGAAGAGACCCAGCACTCTCCTGATCTCATGGAAGATGCTCAGTATGGTGCTAACCTCAGTGAGTATGATCAGCTGTGGGATGAAACCAAGCTGCAAAGGAGCCTTGAGGATAGTGGCACTGAGGGCAGAGAAACTGAAGCTGACGCATTGGTGGAGCAAGCTTCATATGGGCAAGGTGCTGGGCGTAAAGCTGCCTTGGAGACTGCAAAGGGGGATGTAGAGTCGGTGCCTGCTCTGATCACCAAACCAGGTGCCCCTTCCTCAGAGCTACCCAGCAGCAGTGCAGGTGTCCCTGCCTGGACATCTAGCCTGGATCAGGCCAGCAGCAGCGTGTCAGATGGAGTGGCTGCTGCTGCACATCCCACACAGACACCAGTGCTGGAAGAGCCACTGCTAAGCACAAGTACAAAACCTCCCCTCTACCCGTCTCCTGGTGTGAATGCTGGAGATACGGTGTCTCTGGGAGAAAGGATGGAAGAGTTCTTTGGTAAGGTGTTTCTTGGGTTATTTGTGGCTGAACTGGTGCCTGACACTGTGCAGTATCCACCTCCAGTGATGCAGCACTCCCATAACATGGCTGTTGCCTTCAGCTGGTCCGTGTGGTATCACTGACTCCTTCTGTATCCTCTGTATCCAAGGAAGGTGATACTTGAGAAGACAAATGATTATTTGTTGTAACACGGGCATCTATGGGATGATGCTCCTCTTAACAGGGACAGGCTAGTTTCTAATCCAGGTGCTTTGAGAAGCCAGCCTCTCAGCTGTGACTTTATACCCAGAGCAGACTGTGGCTGCTCATTTTGGTTTTAAACAGCTCTGGCTTGCATTGATTCCTATGGCTGTAACCTGGCACAGTGCTCCTAGCTATGACAAATGAGTTTGAGCTCCAGAAGTTGGGGAGGGGGGGAAAGGCCTTTTGTCTCTTAAGAAAGTTTAGAAGTTGATGGTGGACTTCTTCACAGAAATATTTAGCCACCCATACTTACTGATTTCTGTCTGAAGGTAAAATAGGTTCCCATTGGTCTTTCCTCCCCTCCAAACTGCTCTTGTAGATGTGGAGAAGAGTTTGTTTAGCTCTTCCGAAGTTGCTGGCATCTAATACACAAGCTGCTTTGCTTCATCAGTGTCCAAGGCAGCTTTGTTGGTTGTAGGAGCTTTGGTGGCTTCACATGGATAACATTTCATTCACTTCCAGGAATGTTAACATCCAGGTTTATTGGGATGACATCTTCTAAAAAGCACTTCCTGCTATCGAGTATATTGTATTTACAGCTTGATATTTAATTTCAGCTGAAGGAAAGGGAGAAGCTGGCACTCTTCTTGCAGAGTGACACATACTTTATGTACACCCCCCCCAAACACTGAGGTTAGTGGCCTGATTCTTTTCATTGCTCTCACAGATCTGTCTTCTGCCCTGGCACCTCTGGACAACAGCACAGCACTGCAATCCCAGCACCATCCCGGAGGTGAGAGATGCAGAATTAAGCATGTCTTAAACCGCTGCCCTAAGTTCAGCGCTGATTGGTGTGGTGCATGGACATCACTTCCTCTTAGGTTTAGAAACCAGTGCGGGGTGCTTCTGAGTCTTTGAAGATATCACTGCAATCCCACAGCTGTGCTTTGGCCACTTTGAATGTACCCTGGAGAAACCCCAGCTCACATGCTAAACCTGACATAAGTGTTGGTTGGTTTGAGTTCAAGCTTTCCTCATTGGCTGGTTAAAGGACATTTTTCTAGGATGAGTGAGCCTCAATTCCTCCAGTACACTCCAATATGTGTCTCATGACCACCTGGATCAGAAACCTGCAGGAGTTCTTTCTGCTCCTCAGGCCAGGGAGAGAAGCAAAACCCCTTTATGGGAACTTAAGCAACTGAGCAGCATAATACTGGGCTTATTTGGCAGAGCAAGCCACAGAAATAGCTTGCAAAAAGGAGTCAATACAGAAGGAGCCTGAGGTTTGAACAGGAGGAATACTGCTGAATAAATAGGCTTTAAACAGCAGACTCTGGCAAACCCATGCCAGCCTGGATTCAGTCAGACCACAGCAGTTTATCTAAGGTGATCCTAGATATGGGTGAGAAATGGGATTTTAGACTCTATCAGAAATTACAGTGATTCCTTTGAGAAAGATACTAACTAAAGAAATGTGAATGTGATTAGATATACATTAATGCTCTGCATACTTTTTGGTATTCAGTTAAAGGTCAGTTCAGGTATTCATCACTGAGCATTACCTAAGGTTTCTTTTCACCTGGTACTGAACAACTTGTCCTACCTGAAGCACAGCCTCTGGAGATACCCATGTGGCACTGACTTACACAAGCAAGTCCTTGTAGAGCTGTTCTGCCTGTGTCTCTTTAAAATACTAACTCATTAAGGACCCTGTTAGTGTTATATGGACTTAAACATGCTAGGATCTTGTGTCTTCTGGTAGATGTGCTGTTTGAAGTAACTGTTGAAATCAAACCCAAGAACTGGATTCCTCATGGTGGAAGTGAGCTCCAAAAGGATCTTCTTGAATCTATGAAGAACTATGTAAGTCTGGGTGTGAGGAAGGGGAGAAAAACGAATGTGATGTCCCAAATATTCAACTAGAAGAGACCATGCTGCGCCCTTTATTCCAGGGGTTTTCTGTCAAAGCCACATGATGAGCCAGCATCTGAGGCCAATGCTGAAGCCCTGGCAGGTTGCCTGGCTGCAGTGGCTGGTGTTAGCTGAAGTCCCTTCATGGCATTGCTTCATTGCAAGCACTGCAGAGGCAGCATTACAACCAATGGAGGGCTGGAACTCACCACTGGTAATGGGTCAGCTTGAGGCCAAAGCCTAAAAGAGGTTTAGGACCCAAACTCTTATCTGGGACTACTATTGCCCTTCCTTTTCCCAAATGACCTTGTGTGTTGTGGAAGTTGAGCTGAAGCTAAGCAGATGAGAACAGTTAGTATTCTCCTTAGAGAAAAGGCTCAGAGCAGTACGCTATGGGACATCTATGCATCCTGTGTCATTTGTGAAGGGGAAGAGCAAGGTAGTGGGGTAAACTGAGAAAAACTGTTTACTGTCATTCTCCTGCCCGTCAAACATCAAATCGGCACTGGTGTCTCTGCTCCTTTGCAGATCCAGGAGAACCTGAAACTTCCTGCCAACAGAGTCAATGAAATAAAGTTAAAGGAAGTCAAAAGGTAGGGTTACTGCTCTGCTGCTGGCTTTGCAGGTGACTGCTATAACCTGTAATATGTGTTGGGTAGCAGTGGCTTGGCTCCCGATTCTCCTTCTCCAGGCAGAAACCCAGGCTTGCTCCTTTCCTGTGGGCTGTAATTTGTCCTGAAAGTGGGAAAAAGAATCATTTTCTAGAGAAAAGATGCTGGAAAATAATGTTTAGTGCTGGCTAGTATCTTTATACATTTAAGAGGGATTTAAACTCTGGAGAAAATGAGGATCCTCACACCTGCCATGGTGTCTGCTGGAGAAAAGCTGGAAGCCATCAGCTTCCACACTTTGTTGAGGCTGACTTGGGGCTGCAGATTGCCACTACGAATTGCTTTATGCAGACAGCTAGTCACTTCAGCCTACCTCCAAGTGAGGACCCTTACCAGGCTTCCCTTTATCCTTTGGTCCAAGTGCAAAGCTGCCTCTTGTCACAAATCATCTTTCCAGGAGCTTGCAGCACCATGATCTAATACAAGTAGGTAGAAGGTCTAAATGGGCTTTCATAGCTGGGCCTGGTGGTGATGTTTTCCTCCTGTCTGCAGGACGAATGATGCCAACCTGCTGCTCACCTTCTGGCTGCATCTGAAGCCGGAGGAGAGGAACATGTCTCTGCTCCTGCACTCCCAGCTGGGGGAGCTACTTGGCTCCTCGGCAGGAGCAGAGAAGCTGCATCTTGTTTCACTGTTTGTTGAAGGTGCGTGTTTCACTTCTCTCTGGGATAAATCCTTTTATGCCAAGCTTGACTCAGCTTACGGCACCTATTCCCCTGTTGCAGATGTGAATGAGTGCAGTGCTGGGGTTGGACTCTGCGGGGAGGAGGCAGAGTGCTTCAATGGTGTGGGCACGTACCTCTGCCGCTGCAAGAAGGGCTATGAAGACCATTCCCCCACCAAGTCTGGCACCCTCTGCGTCCCTGCTCCACGATCAGGTAGAGGACAAAGTACCAGCTCTGCTTCCTCCTGCAGCTGGGTGCTTTTCTTGTGTAGCATCACTCTTGCCACATGCAAGGGGCCCTCTCTGTGACTGTGCCTCTGATAGTGTGCATTGCATGTGATGCTTAAAAACAGCACTGCTACTGGAGGGTGGCTTCAGGCACCCATGCCTGGTGTGGGAAGGATATATCATACCTTTGCAAGGCAGCTCCTACCTGTTGGTCCCCTTATGCCTCCTTTAGCTTTAGGAGCTCTTCTTTAGGAGTTGTGTTCAGATATGAGCAGACTTTGAGGCAAATGTGATACTTTCAGAAAGTAAGAGGAGGGAGAAAAAATGAAACTTAGGCAATATAGATATCTAAGTTAGAAGGAGAGTCTTGTACTCGAAGGAGAAATGGCCTTTCCCAGTCTCTAAAGGCATTGGCTTTCAGAGCTTAGCCTAGATAAACCTCCAAGGAGCGACCTACATCACTTAACTGTGTCAGGCTAAAGTATTGCTGCCTGTTGGGTGTAATTCAGAGTGAGATCTGTGCTCCCAAGGGCTCTCCTGAGCATGCCTGGAAGTTTTAGGGAGTGTCGCTACATTCGGGCTCCTCAGTACAATGGAAGGCCACAAGGATGAGGGACTAGAGAATCTCTCCTGTGAGGAAAGGCAGAGAGCTGGGACTGTACAGCTTGGAGAAGTCTCAGGAGGATCTTACTGATGTATATTGATACCTCAAGGGAGGGTGCAAAGAAGACAGAGCCAGGATCATCTTGGTGATGCTCAGTGACAGGACCAGAGGCAGTGGGAGCAAAGTGAAACATGGGAGGTTCTTCCTGAGCATCAGGAAACACTTGCTGTTGTTTTTCCTGTGAAGGTGACAGTGCTAGCACAGGTTGCCTGGTGACGTTTTGGAGTCTCCATCCTTGGAGATACCAAACAACTGTCCCACCTCAGCCCCTCTGTGCTTCTTCCTCCTGTTCGAGGGAGGCTGTGGGCAGCTCATGCTCCCTGGGAGCACTGAGTTGGTGTGACAACCAGCACCTGAACCTGGAGCTTAGCCTGGAGTGTTTAACAGATGTTTAAACACTGGTAACAGTCCATGGTGTTTGCTGCTCTACTCTGTTCACTGGCTTTGTTGGCACTTCCAATTATAGCCTCTCCATACGGCGTAGCCTCCCTTTCCCCAGTCTGCTACTTTCTCTGCACCAGGGTTACCACTTGGCACACGTGAGCCTTTATTCCCCAAGACCTGCATCCTCTGGCCCGGGTTGCTCAGAGCTTCCTGCTATTAGCAGAGTGTGAACAAGGGTGATTTATGAGTTGCCTCTGCTGTAACCGGTGTGATCAGCAAACTTGGTCGCTCCTCAGAGTGCCCTGTGGTCTCCTGGCACGCTGTGTAGATCTTGGTGAGAAAGGCATTGATGCTGTGTTTACCCCAGCTCTCCCCTGACATTTGACACAAGGCTAAGCAGATGGCATGTGGTGCTTGCCCGTAATCAGAGCTGGCTTATGCTGTCTTGCAGAATAATATGTCCTGCTAGACTGAAAGCACCAATATTCTGCAGTATGTACTCAAAACACTGCAGCTACTTTATCAAAACTACTTTTTCATACCTGCAGCACTGGAAGTGGCTTAAACCTGAATGTGACTTTGCAGCCAAATTGCATTTCTCCTCAATTCTCCCACCTCCAAATTCATTAACCAGTTATGCAGTCCAAGCCTACCCCGGTCAGCTGGATGTTGTTATATTCAGATAGAAATAATATGATAAATACATATTTATCCCTTTGGTCAAGGAGAGGATTCCTTCAGGTCTGGATGGGAATGGTAGCAGGTCGTTTAGCCTCCATGTAGCTGCATATGGGTTTGGCCATGGCTTTGCTCTATCAAGGATGTCCTAGGGTAGCACCAGCTCTGTGGTGCTCCTGCAGGCTGGTTTTTGGTCTAAATGTTTCTTTGGGATGGAGGTTTGGAAGAGATGCTCTGCCCCAGGGGCAGTCATGAGCGTTTATTCAGGGCAGTAGGGGAGATAGTGACACCCCTGGAGGAGCATCCACAGCACTTGAGCACTGTGTTCATGATGTGGGGGACTTTGTGAGCACAGTAGGGGCCACTTGGGGCAAACAGGATGAGGCCATGGCCCTTCTCTTGCAGGGATCAGCTTCTTCCTCCGCCACGGTGACATCCTGGTGGGTGCAGCCATCACAGCTGCCCTGTCAATACTGGTGGCTGCAGGTGTCCTGTGCAGGGCAGCAATGCGGGGCCGACATCCCAGGAGGAGCCTGAGCTCTGAGGAGCCCCCAGTGAGGGCTGTGGAGGAGCCGGTGATGGAGATGCATGACCTGGGGCAGTGCCTGCACCTCGACCCCTTCCAGCTGAAGCTGCGGGCCAGGCCCCCCGAGTGGCTCTGGGCTGCTCGGGTCCACCCTGCCCAGGAGTATCAGGTGATCCTGGAGCAGTCCCCCCAGCTCTGAGGGGCTCCTGGGGCTCCCTCAAGCCCCTTATGGCCTTGGTGAGCTGTGTTGTCACTCCTTGTGTCAGCCTTCTCCAGCTGACACAAGGCACTGTCTGTGTGAACCCTTCTGGTGTGTTTTATGGCTCATAAATGTCCCACCACAGTCTTCCTCGTCTTGTAGTTGAATTTTTAATACTCACCTAACTTGGAAAACAAAGTGCTTGTTCCACACTGCTGTGTGTCTTGTCCTGGCTTAGCCCATGTGAGAGTGTGGGAGCGGAGCACAGCTGTCAGCACATGGAAATTAAACACTTTTTTAAGGAAAGAAAAAGGCAAATAAGATATTTTGGTGTTTAATTTAAGAGATTAAAAGTTATTCTGCATCTGTGCTCAATGCTGCCTGCTTTCCCCTGCCCCTAACGCAGAGCTCTGTGGAAAGCCCTGGCATGACCTTAAGGATCTAGGGGGGTGGGGTGGAGAGGCTTCTAGCCTGGCTAAGGAGCACCCCCAGAGCTTGACTTGCTGTTCTGGGGAGACTTCTGCCCAGATTATGGCACATGGCTCCCCTGTCACTGAATGATGGGGATAGCGTTCTCTGTTCTTGCATGGATGCTGGTTGCTGATGCAGGCTGCGTAAAGCACCACTGCCAACTAAATCCTCCTCTGGCAGTAAAGCACAGTTGTGTCCGCAGCTTGTCCTGCAGCTGAAGCTGTAACTTCTCCATTTGCTTAGTTTGGGGCTTTTAAAATAGGAATGACGTTTGTTTATCGCTTTTCCCCCATGTGAGGACGCGCGGATGGTGAATTGTGGTGTGGTGGCAAACGGCCCACTGGAGGGCACTGTCTGCCACCAAAACCCAACATGGGCTGCAGCGGCAGAGCTGTACCCCTGAGCGCTGGCCGGGGCAGCGGCTGCAGATGTGAGGCACACCTGGAGCTGGTGGTCTCCGAGTGAAAACAGGACTAGTTAGTGCAGGTCGTGGAGAGCCTCTTTGCATTTGTTAATCAGGTTTGGCCAAGACGCGCTGTGGAAGTGCGGGCTGACCAAAGCAGCTTGCACCATCAGTGTGCCCGGCACAGCGTTTACCCTCTAGGGTGAGCTTTAAAGGGGCTGGGAAGGGGTGAGGGTACTGGTGAAGGAGGAAAAAGGGATCCTTAGAGTAACTATTTTCCATCCTTCCCCCCCTAAAAAGCAAATCCTATATCTCGGCTGTTGAATCATGGGATGAGCAACGGTGTACAGCATGGATGTGGGATATGCCAAGGGTACAAATCAGGGCATTATAAACGTCAGTGTTGTGCAAAACCAGATGAGAACGTGCTGCTTACACTGACATGATAAAGAATGGAGCATCCCTGGTGCTTGGCTGACTGCTGTGGTGCCTCTCGGGTGAGGGGGGGACTATGCAGCTCTCCAATAACAGGCTCGTCCAAAGTAGTTGATGCTGATGGGGTCCTCCTGCCTGCAGAGATAGGCAAAACAGAGTGAATACTCCCTGCACACACTCTCCCAACAACAGCACTTCAGTGCTGTTTAGTGCCATCCAGGTTTGGGTACCGATAAGGTTTAGACAAAAATAGGTCTCCCCAAGACCTCTTGGTGGCTGCTTCCTGTGACATACATGGAGCAATCAGCTTTTGCTGTTCTCAAATTATTGCAAATAGCAGAGCATTAAAATGCAAACAGCTCCCTAGGAGGCAGCTAAATGTGTGCAAATTTTCATTGTGAAGAGAAGGAAACCATTAATGGGTTTGTGGGAGTGTGCTTGTTTCCCGTTCGAGGTCAAAGAAAAGCAGCAGGGGCTACAGTAATACTGTCCTTGTCTTGACCTTGGATTTGGCTGGCTACCACCTCCCTTTTTCCCTCCTTGGCTCCATGAAGGGGGCCTGAGGGCTCTTTGGGTTGAAAACTCCACTCTCTCTCAGTAAGGTTTGGATCCCAAAGCTAAGCAAGTAACAGGCAGACTGAGGCTTCTGCAGGCTTCCCAGCTTTTCCAGAAGCAAGGTAAGCTCCAGACGGTTCTCCTGCGTGGGAAGCTGGATCCTGCAATGCTCTTCAGGTCAGCAAAAGCTGTGTTATCTCCCCAAGCCTGCGGTGCCATCCAGGTGTGAGTTAAAGGATTCAACAAACCTTCTGCACCACCATCCCCAGGCCCGCTATGAAACCAGTGCATCCCACTCCTTTCTATAGCCACAGTGTGTTTCATCCCATTTTAAGGGGTTTCCTCAAAATTGATTTTCTGCATTGTGTGGTTGCTTGAAAGCAGCAGAAGCTGGAGTTCAGCTATTCTCTTTCACAATTTACTGAAGAAAGGGGCGACACAACATTGGAAACGCAGCTGGGGCTTTCAAGAGCTCATGGCAGCTATGCTGCACTGCTGCTTCTGTACATCACGGAGCTTCAAACTCAAAGGACTGCTTCTGTATTAAATAAAGTATTACATATTTCTACATTAAAAAAAATATCCAACTGTACTACAAGCACATGCAATGAATGCTTGTGCACACCAAATGGTGGCCTGGAACAGGTGCTGGGTTTTAAGCCTGCAAAAGGTGATGTTTTGCTGTCTTTAGGCATTTTCCTTTCTCTTTTTGAGTGTGCTGCTCTGGAAGGAGGCAGTGAGGAGCTGCTGCAAGCCCCAGGCCCTCAGGATTTCCAGTTCTAGTTTGCACTGTGCTATCCTCTGTGATTTTGAAGAAGACAACGCAGAGGTCAGGGACAGGCTTTGGCAGGAAATGCACACTTAATGATGAGTGCTGTGTTTGGCCCTGGGGCACCCTGCTGAGACAAGGGGTCTTCTCCCCAGAACCACAACTGCTCAGAGATGAGCAGTCCCTGTGTTTCCCAGACCAGGGATGCCCTAAGGGGGGCACATCTGGGAGTGTGCTCCAGCTACAAAGCATGGAGACATCCTGCAGCTTCCCCCACTGTGCAAGGGTGGGTGGGATGACTGTTTGGCAGCTTTCAGTCAAGGCACCAAAACTCTGAGATACAGTTATATATTGTCTTTACATGCATGGGCACATACACAAGTAGGTGATGGGCTGGAGGCCTTCTGCTCTTCATGGAGTGATTCTACTTTTCACTGATGTGTCAGAGAAAGGATTGAGTGAAAGATCCCCCCCTTGTCTGTCACAAATATCTATGATATTGAAGACATGAAGTGGTTTAAGTGCTTAAGAAATCTGGTCTGTGTTGTGACGATTCCCAGCCCTGCCTGTTGTAGCTGTATCGTTAATTACCTTCCACACACAATGTTACGCTACTGCAAAGCGCAGCTGGGATGTCTGGCAGTGATGTGGAATTATCTCCCTTTAATGGCTCATCCCTGCTCCAGCGTTATGGTTAGGAGGTATATACTCAGTGGTATTCCAATGTACCACAGAGATAATACACCCGAGAAGGGAGCCAGTGCTTCCTCCCTGGAGCATGCACTGGCTGTACCCATAAGCGCAACCCATCAGCACCTGGCAAGAAAAGGAGATGCAAGGATGGAATTGGCTTGCTTGGTCTGCATGCTATGAGAGTGAAAGAGATGATGTGATTCCTGAAAAAGACCATCCGCTGAGCTGTCATTTATTGAGGATGGATGTCAGGCAGGATATGTGCGGCACGGGCAGCAGAGGGAGCAGACTGGAAGGGTTTCTGTTCCCGGGTAGAACTCCAGCCAGCTGCATCTTTGCTGGCTTTCCTGTTTGTAGAAATGTGATGTAATCCTTGCCCCATGCAAAGGGATGCTCTGCTCTGAGTCTGCTTATGTGCGAGGGGCTGCAGAACTGCAAACCATTTATCTCCTCCTGTGTGAGAAAAAAAGTCAGGCACCACCTTTCCTGATGCTTCCTGAGGTAATACAAGTAGTCTCCTTTACAGCTCACTCTTTGAGAGAGGTGAGAGGGTTCTTCTGAGATTTTGGGTGCTTGGGGTTGTTTCTGGGGCAGGCAGAGCCAGCAGAGGACACCTGAGTGATGTTGTGTACAGCTCCTGATGCAGGCATCTTGGAAATGCTTGTCCAGCCAGGCTTGGGCTGGATTCCCAGTGAGAGATCACCCTGAGCAAGCAGCCTCCAGGCCCTGAGGCTGTTGTTTCTCAGGCAAAGAGGACAATGGGCAAAGCTGTGCCTGCCTCTGCTTTGCCCAGCATGCTTGCTCTTAAACCTGGGAGCAGGGAATAACTAATGCTGCGGGCAAAGTCCCCAGCACTGAATCTTACTCCAGCCTATTCCCATGCACTAAGTTTGCCCATAGAAGCTGTGGCCCCATCCCTGGCAGTGTTCAAGGCCAGGTTGGATGGGGCTTGGTGCAACCTGCTCTAGTGGAAGGTGTCCCTGCCCGCGGCAGGGGGTTGGAACTGGATGAGCTTTAAGGTCCCTTCCAACCCAAACCATTCTCTGACTTCATTACTTAAATTCATGCTGTAAATCACTGAGGGAAATCCTGCAACCATCACTGCAGCACAGCCCACTGCTGTGGGAGGACCCGGCTGTGTGGAGCTGCTTTCAGCATGTCATTTTGTTTCTATTGCTTGCGTTAAACCACCTATTCCTGCAGCCCTTCATCCAGACAAAATACCCCTCTGATGCTCACGCACTGGCCCAGAGGGAGAGAGAAAAGCCCAGTGCAGCAATGTGCCCAGGCAGGGCTTGCTGCAGCCAAACCCGCTACAGCAGCAGGTCCATCTGCACTTGGTGAGAAAGCAGGAGGTGGCCCGCTGCCTCTCTTCTTATCGGGTGTGAAGTGACAGCACCTGCCCCTCATGGCTGCACGCTGGAGTAATGTCAGGCTTTTATCGGAAGCATCTAAGGTGCACATGTGATCCTTGGTGAAACACAGCAGGACTTAGATCTGGATGTCAAGCCTATCATAAGCAATATGTGCTATGGTTTCCCTGTCACAAATATCTGCTGTTTCAGTCCCAAATAACGTTGTTTTTTATCTTCCACTATGGCTGAAGGACCCCTGTGTTGCCTCATGAACACCAGCTGGCCTTAGGAACAGCCCATCCCTCCCTTCTTGCTCTCCCGGGTCAAATCAAGAGGGGGCTGAATTTCTTCCTTCCCTCTGCTGCAGGTCAGGGCATTGGCATCTGCCCTTCTCTCTCATCTGTGGTGGAATGAATTAACAGACAATAGAACAAGACAAATCTGCTAGATGTGTAAATCTGATTTCAGGCACTGTAGCCTGAGATTGACTGAAAGCTCTGCTGCTTCTGACATCCAAAATGAATTTGTCACCTCGCTGTGCAGCACTCTGCTCGCTTGCAGCCCTTGGCCATGTGAAATGACACGCTGTTGATGTATGGGCCACGAGGTATGATTTTTTTTGTGGCAAGAACTGTTCTTTCTTGCATTATTGCTGCGTGACTGTGATGTGTGCAGAGGTTTCAGAGGGTCCATGAGTTACCTGGAGACTGGAAGATATCCTAGGAGCTGCAGGGGAGGAATGGTATTTGAACGTCAGCTGATTTATTTTGTTTGAGACATTTACTGAGCCCTGATTGAACTCATTCCTCTCAAATGCTTCAAACTGATCTGATTATTTTTCCCCTGGGTTTTGAAGCAGGGAAAGCCTTGTGCCTGCAGAGCACTATCCTTGGACAGGGATCACGAAGCTAGGGGAGAAGATATGGATCCTAGAAAGGAGTTTGCTTTCCTTTCCCACGACCAGAAGAGAGCTGGGAAAGAAATGTGGGTGCTTGCACCCTGCTGGGACACCACTTGTGTGTCTTCTGCTGCTCGTGAATGTCTGCCCATTGGTAGAGGCTCATGAAGTTATTGTGATGCCAAGGGAGATCTGCAGAGGCTTAAATGTCCTCATGGGCCCCGTCAGATTTTGGACACCCCTTCTGCTGACCTCCTCCTCTTACCCTCCTTCTCCATTGCATCTCTGCACTGGGGAGGAACCTCAGGCACATGTAAGTCTTCATTTAAAGATGACATACCAGTAAATGGGATGTGAGCAAAGAGGGGATTTTCATGGACAGATGATAAAGAGATGTTTATAAGAGTGGGAATGAGATCAGAGACCAGAATGATGCTTCAGCCACGACTGCTCCGTGTTGCAGCAGCAGTGGAAAGAGCAGGGGAAAAAAGCTTCCTTCTTCCTACAGATGCTTTTAAGTGCCATTGAGGACTTTGGCAGGATGAAATTAGCCATGTCCAGAGGGGAGTAAACTTTGCTCAACTGCTCTTTTCTCCATCCCTAAGAGCAATCTGAATGCATCACTGTGCTTGTTTCTAACCAGGCAGCATATAAAAATTACAACTGACCTTGCATTAAGCTTTGTGCTTTAGTGAACTGGCCAGCCATATGGCTACGTATTGCAGCATTGCTGTTGTACCAGGCACTCTCCCCCAGACTGAAACTCTCCTGGTCATGACCTTTACATGCAAGGTATATATAAGATGTCCTGAGCAATCCCTTGCAGTAAAGGAGAATGTGGATGCTCCAGCGAGCTCACAACCCCACTGGTGGGCGGGAATAAGCTCTCTGCAGATAGGGAAAGCTCATTGCAAGCTGCCTCTGCTCGCACTGCAGAAGACTGGAACAAAACCAAAGGCTGAAGCCCAAGAGAAATGGTTTCAGCTTATTGCTGCAGTTCAAAAGTGCAGGTAGTCGTGGGACTGGGTGGGTGATGAAAATGATTACGATTTCGAAGGGTCCCTGAATGAAAAGCTTAGGGACTGCCCCAACTTAGTTTAAAGGGGAAAGAAATAAAAGACTGTAGTAATGGTATATCTGCTAACTGGCTTGCCTCATTGTACAGGAATGAGGGGATGCTCCCTGGAAGCAATCTGAAAGGCAAACTTTAAACTCATAAAGGAGATATCATTTTTTAGTGATGTGAAATGGGGCAGTGGAGTTCACTGACAGCAGATACAGCTGCGAGCAAGTGCTGCAGTGCGCGGATGGGAGTCAGGTACAGGGACAACTGAGGACAACCCACCGTTAAGTGAAAATACACGGTGAAGGGGTTGAAAGTTTCCTGCTTCAGGAAGCGGTTTCTTTGCACAGCTGACTAAACCACATGGAGCTGATGTTCTGGCGCCTACAGCTGGGACTGAGCAGCATAGGGTCATGATATCCAAGGATGAGGACCTTTGCTCAGTGCCCCAGCCAAAACACACCTTTTTGCAAGGGCTGGCATGCTGCTCTGTGGTGGAAACAGCTCCTTGTTCCTCATCAAGCACTGGCACACACTTCTAGGGCTTTCCTGCCAGCAGAGAAAAGTGGAAATGTGGCTTTATGCTGTGGTTTGAATGGCACTAGGCTGGTGAGGCTGTAATATAACCACAAACTGAGGACAATCCCTCCTGGAGAAAGTCTTTTTTGCCCATCCAAGTGAGTGATTGCGATGACGAAAAATGCAACAAATATGGCTAAGAAATTACTTGGGAATGCTGGGAAAGCCCCATCTCCTGGAAAGTTCAGGCTGCTTCTGAACAGTGATTTTCCACTCTTCTTCCCCCAGAGTAGCCATTTGAGAGCCAGTGATGCTAATTTGAAGGTCCAAACAGTCAGACATCCCACCTAGACTGCGGGATGGCCATCCCAGATGTAGGGAGGCTGAGAGTGACCCCAAATCCCTCAACTTCAGTCAGGGCTGGGCTGCTGCAGAAGCTGCAGGTTGGGCCACACAACCTGGTGTGCAGCAAGGCAGCAACTGGGCACTGCAGGGATGGGGCAAGCACAGGGAGGGCAAGCTTGGGGAGCCTGTGGCTTTGTATCTGAGCAACTTTGGGGCTGAAAGCTTTAAATTAAGCCATCCTGTGATGGTGTGAGGACTGAGAGTGACAACATCACTATTGACATGAGGGGAGGCTGAAGCAGTTTCCCGTTAGGCATTGCTATGCTGTGATGGAGGTGTGGTGGGTGTATTAAGTGTAGATATGTCTGTGTCAGCTTCAAATTAACCAGGCAGAGCAGAGCAATGAAGCTTGCTCCATTGTAAAAAGATGGCGTTTTGCTTCTAGCCTGGTTTAAAAGCTTGCTCTCCTATTTCTTACATCTTCAGAGGCAGCAGCTCAGGCTCCCTGCCCGCCCTGTGGATATCATGTAAGAGTTTGATTTCTTCATTTGAGCTGCTGCCACATACACAGTTATTACTGCAGATGTGTGTGTGCAAGCACGGGCTCTGCAGGGATGGAGCAGAGAAGCTGGCTTTGTGGTGGTGAGGAGTGCTGTCTAAATATCGAGATTTCCTGGAAGGAGGCAGCACATACTGTGAACTGGGTCTGTTCCCAGAGCATCTTAACTTGCAAGTGATTAGCTGTTAATTATTATGCTATAAATTACTTAATAAATGAGTATTCTTCACAGCACCTATTGTACCACATGACATCTGCTAAGCTGTGTGAAATACACATAATTACTGTCTCAGAAATGTAATTATAGCTGTTTTCCCCCAAAATTCTTGTGCAGCCGCCAGCCACAGCATGGGCGTTTGGTCCAGGGCAATGTGCAGGCAGTGCCATTGTGCACCACCAGCCACTTGTCCCCAGCTCAAGCTTGCTTTTGGCTTTCCAGGGAATGCTGGGATTCATAGACTATTAGAATGGTTTGTGTTGGAAAGGACCTTAAGATCATCCAGTTCCAACCCTCTGCCATGGGCAGGGACACCTCACACTAGACCACATTGCCCAAATTCAACTAGACTCAGCCTATGGAAGGTGAAAAAGCTGTGCCCAGCTGCCCATCACCTGTGTTTCAGCCTCAGCATCAGACTTCAAAGCACTCTGAGGATAACATCAATCTCTCTGTAGCTAGCTTTAAAAAAACCCCAAAGAATTCCCACTAAACACATTGTTTTTATCCCAGTTTTGTTCAGAAATGCTTTTGCAGTGTGAAGCTTTAATAGTCAAAACTCCAAGAAGAGTGCATTCTCCTGCTGGGGTACTTCACTTCAGAATGTTTTTGCAGTGACTTAACTTTGTTTATGGCCCTGAAGAGGGAGTGGTGAAGTCTCTTAACTGAGATCATCAAAATATTAGTGCTGGTATGTGTCTTTTAGACCTGTCCTTGAAATCATTCAGCTTAGCTGTGGCTTGTTTTGGGCATTTGAGCTTTAGTTTCTGGCCCCCTATGGTTCTTGTAGGTCTGACTTGCGGTAGTTGGCCACGAGACCGTGTAATTGTGGGTTTGGGTGTTTTCAGGTGGTTTTTGGGGACATGCAGTGATCTGGGCTTGTTCAGAGGTGGAAGGGAAGAAGGGATATAAGAGTGCAGCAGAAAACCATCTGCACATGGCTGAATAAGTGCAATAGTTTAAACTTATTTAAGAGGGTTTCTAACATACTGAGGCAAAGTGCCTCTCTTAAGTGTGCGCTGCACATGTGAAAGATACATTGCAGTGAAGAGGTGCTTGATAATGCAAACTGTAGTAGGATTTTGGTCTTAGTTTTGACAGTTAAGCTACATGGTCACAGTGACAATGAACAATTTTATTCTAGGATCTCCATGTCCCTCTGTAAGTCCCTCAGACCTTGTCATGCTCTCCACTTTTCCACTCTGGAGACAGGTCATGGAAAAGACCTGACAGGGTTTCAAAGGTACAACCCTGGAGCTTTTAAAGTGATCAGATTTTAGGGTTTTTTTTAAGGGGATGATGGGCACTTTCTAGAAATTAAGTCTCTTGAAGCAGACGGCTGAAGTCAGTCTACCCAGGAGAAGGACCTGTGTGCTGCATCTCAGCCAAGGGCTGTCCTCTCACTGCACACCAGAAACTTCCAAAGCACTTTTTGTTGCACTGCTTCAAAATCTGTGTCTGTTTGCTCTTTATTTCTCCTAGGCATAGAAAAGGAGGAAAATAATCCCTTTTCTATTACAACCGGTGGTGCTACACCCACCCACACTGCCGCTCCCTGTGCCCATGGTGGTTACAGAGCATCTACTGCATCTCCCCAGTGCTGGCTGCTTCTATTTTCTTTTCCATGTTAAGGAGAATGAAAGCACCTGAGAGAGAGGATTTAGATGACTTTGGAAGGTTTCAGCAGTGAATAAAACCCAATCCACTCTAACTCTGTGCTTGTCTCCTGCCACAGCTTCTTCATAGGCTGGAAGGGAGCAAGAAGCTATCAACAAGGATAATAAGCAGTAGATATTAAAATGGGTATTTCTTACACTGCTAGCAAGAGAAAAGGCTGCACTGCCCTTCTGCTGGCTGAAAACAGAATAGAAAATATTTCCAATATTTCCCCCCCACACCCCAAAGAAATTCCAGCCAACAGCATCCATCTAAGTTCATGCAGCAGACACGTGAAGCTGATGTCTCAATTTGCTTTAGATTCCAAATCACACTGATGCAGCAGCAGGCAAACAACATCATTGCTCTGAACACAGCCCTGAAGGGCACCGTTCACATGTCTACCACATCAAAACCACGCAGAAGAGAGGGCAGGAACAAGCTACATGTTAGAAAGCCTACGGGGTATTAATGATGTAAATGGGTACTAAATAACAGGGCTGTCACTGCAAGGCTGCCGAAGCACTGAGCTAGCTGTACGTGCCTGTTCTGCATGCAAACAGCACTGGGATTTCTGCAGGGCTGAATCACATGTGCCTTGAAAAGTGCCTAATTCCCATGAAGGTATGGGAAAAGCTGTGTTCTGAATATCCTTCACAAGGGATGGTGGTCTGATGGTATAAAATGAGCAATACTCTATTATGGATGTGGCGTGCAGGACTGGCTAAGGCCTTCCAGCTCTGGGGGAGGAGGGTCCATAAGCCTTCAGACCCAGAATATCACTTGTTCATGGGCTGATTTCAGGAGAACTAACAATAAAGCAGTAAAATGGCCCAAAGCACTGTGCAATTTCTCTAAACATCCCAATCCTCCGAGCATGAAGAAAAGTAAGAAAATATTTGTTTATTTTTACAAGCTCAAAACATGTTCAGCGGGACAATGGGCAGAGCTCTTAACTTAAAGAGATCTTGTACCTCCCAAGGGCTTATTAATTCTTTAATTAAAATTCTTAAATTATTATTTTTTTTTTAAATGCTTGAAATAGGATAATACCTATTTTTGAGTGTCTGGTCCTCTGAAAAAAAAAAGACAGTGCAGACACCTTTTGAGGATGAAAAGATCCAGGTGACATTTTTGGAAGTCACTGGTTTTCTGCAGACCTCATGAGAAATAAATAGTACTTACCCAAGGTGCTGGGGTGGGGGAAGCACAACTGATTTCTCATTCAAGGGAGTTTGTGTCCAGAGGAGGGCCATGAGGATGATCATGGGACTGGAGCACCTCCTGTATGAAGATAGGATGAGAAAGTTGGGGCT
>JAOEHY010030088.1:45805-57607 GCA_025447955.1 Psilopsiagon aurifrons | reverse complement strand
TGAACATGAGCCGGCTGCAGTGTGCGCTCGCAGCCCAGAAACCAACCGTATCCTGGGCTGCATCAAAAGGAGCGTGACCAGCAGATCAAGGGAGGTGATCCTGCCCCTCTGCTCTGCTCTGTGAGACCTCACTTGTAGTATTGTGTGCAGTTCTGGTGTTCTCAACATAAAAAGGACATGGAACTGTTGGAACAATTCCAGAGAAGGCCACGAGGATGATCAGGGACTGGAGCACCTCCTGTATGAAGATACAATGAGAAAGTTGGGGCTGTTCATCCTGGGGAAGAGAAGGCTGCGTGGAGACCTCAGAGCAGACTTCCAATATCTGAAGGGGGGCATAGAGATGCTGGGGAGGGACTCTTCATTAGGGACTGTAGTGATAGGACAAGGGATAACAGGTTCAAAATTAAACAGGGGAAGATTAGATTGGATATGAGAAAGAAATTCTTTACTGTAAGGGTGGTGAGGCACTGGAATGGGTTGCCCAAAGAAGTAGTAAATGTTCCATCCCTGGCAGTTTCCAAGGCCAGGTTGGACAGAGCCTTGGGTGATGTGGTTTAGTGGGAGGTGTCCCTGCCCATGGCAGGGGGTTGGAACTGGATGATCTTAAGGTCCTTTCCAGCCCTAACTATTCTATTATAACCCTTGAGAGAATATAAGAACTCGACAATATGAATGGAATATATTACCTTAGTGATTCTTTGCATAGTCTTCTACTTTGGCCATGAACTAGCATGTTTCTAGCAGGGAAGACCTGCCCTCCAGCCCATGAGAGCTCCCAGAACCCCTGAATAACTTTGGTACCCACAGCACCTGGCTTCCAGGGAGCAAGCATATGGGAAGCAGCTAACCCTATTCATGTGCTTCAGGTCCAGCAACCCACAGTTGGAATAGCTTCTGTTCACTAGCGTGTTCAGTCCCTACCTGGCAAACTTACAAAGAGGCAGGCAGACCATCGCACAGGGTAGCAGCTAACAGTTTACACATTAATTACACCATGTCTTCCTAGGTGACTTTGAGGAGACTAGTTCTTGTGTGTGCACTTCTGTACCAGCTGTTGATAGCAAGGATGCTCCAGCTGTCTCTATTATACCCATCGCACTGGGTTTGGATCTTATTCCTCCCTTTCATCCTGAATAATCAATACAGGTCTCAGAAGAACAGAGACCAGCTGTATTCCTGTTCTGGCAATGGAATTGAGATGGACTAGAGCAAAAGAAGGACAGAAAAGGGAATGTTGCCTTCTCCTGCATGTTTTCAGATCCGCAGTCAGCTTAGCCTGTGACCCAAGGCAAAGTGTGAGACCATTCTGTTGCTGCAAATAGTCCATGTTTGCCAATCTTTAAAGCTTCCCACAAAGACCATTGCTGAGAAAAGAGGTATGCTGGCTGCCTGCCTAGGTATTTGTACTGTTTCTGGGATACTGTGCATTTGCAGCGGTATTATGGGAGCAGTTAATTACAATAATTTGCTTGTCTAAAAGCTCTTCTATGTGCCTAGATCAAAACATAGGAGTTTCATAAGTCATCAAAATTAAAGTAAATAACTCAAGAACAAACAAACATGAATTGTAATTGATTTTTGAGTCTTCCAGCACTCCCAGGCCACCCTGGGACTTCCCAGTCCTGTCAATACTTCGACTTGTTCAGCACCTCTTGTGAGTAAATAAGTAGCCATAGGTGGGGAAAGCGCTTCTGTATTTGTGGTTCAGAATGAGCTGCTCAGGTAGGCTGCATGCGTGTGGCAGACAGAATGTATCAACTTCAGAGGCACAGAAAACAGGATCGGGCACCTGTAAATGCTGAAATCTTGAACATGCTCATATCAAACCCAAGCTTTGGAATAAATTAAATGTTTTCTATACCAGTTAAGCACCAATATAGAACAGGCTGGAAATCAAGGACTCGGGCATATTAATATCCCAGCCCTCATTGACCTCTAACAATTCCTTCTTTTAGTATTTGCTTTGTCAAATAATGGGAATTTCACAACACATACAAAAAGAGCCACATTCAGTCTGTACAGATTCAGTTTGACAGTATCCCTTAAAAAATCACTAAGAAACAACATGGAATGGCACTGTTGTCCTATGGCTTTTCAGATTAAAATTCTAGGTGATTAAGAGTGGCTGCTCATTTTTCAGGACCAAAAGTCAGTGAGGGGAAAGGCATTAAAAAAGGCATCAGAGACAGATTACTTATACAGGGAAGAAAACTACATAATCAGACAGTAGCTCAATACAGGGAGTTCTTTTATTAAAAGCCTTAGAAGATGGTTTGACATGGGCGAACAGTGATGCCTCTGACAGTTTAGTGCATCTGATGATATCAGATGGAATAACCAGTGGAGCTGATACAACTCACAGCCCAGAGCAGCAATCAGGCTCACGCACCTATGGAGAAATTAGGCCCTATCTCTGCTGATGTTAAAGCTCCAGAGGATACTAAAGCAGAGAAGTTATTTCAAGCCCTCCCTGTTGAGTCAATGCTCTGCAAGGCAGTTTCTTGCCCTCCTGCAAGTAACCTCTTACCCATCTTGGGGGCTTAGCTTGAAGGAAGAAGGCTGTAAAATGCAAACACTGTATGCTGGGTCAAGAGCTGCCCTACCTGCCTGCTTAGCTCACTGTGATGCAAGCAGTGATGTTTGGAAGTAATTACTGCAGTCAGGCCCTCTGAATACTCTTTTCTTACCATTTTTGTAGTCTAATGGAAAGAGCTCTCCTTCTCTGCTGGGGCACCATGCCCCTTACAGCCTGAATTATGCTGGATTGTCATAAAACCAACGAATGATATATCCTTGCTATAAAAGCCAACCTCATGTTAAATTTCAGTGTTCTGCTCCAAGGTACCAGAAGTGTTTTACGTGGACAAAACCCCTATATGTTTGTCCAGAAATACCCAGACAAGCAATAGACAGGCATTCAGCTTGCAGCTTGCTGTAGTTCCGTGTCACTGAAAAGAGCTACAAATGCATAAGCACCAGGCAATTATAATAATAATTGAGCTATTTCATGCACATCACTACCCACAAAAGTCAGTGTCTGAGCTTCTGTAAATATGCTGATACATGTTTAATTATTAAACCCAGCAATGAGCTAGGAATGTATGCATATTATATCACCATGTAGCCCCCATTAGTACATATAAGCTCATTTTCTTAGTTGCCATGTAAAACTATTGCCTCCTGAAATACTGTGGGTGGTTTGAAACAAAATACTTTTCTGAACTAGTAAATAATTTCTCCAGCAGATTAATTAAGCATTATATAGCTGCAATAAATGTGTCTCTTGATTATATGTTTAATATTACATTACATTGTACAATTTTGCATTGAGCTGAAACATGTTTTAGCAGTTTTCCACAATTTAAGACGACAGGGATCAATTACAAAACTATTAAATGTCAATTAACATCTTTGCAATCTGAATCCCAAACGAACCTGTTAAAACTACCTTTTTATATGTCACTTGCACGTATAAATACCGGTTACATGTTTAATGAATGCATCAAAAAGTAATCACCTATTTATCATTGATGTAGTGGTAAGCTGATCCCACCACCATTACTTATGCCCACTGGAAAACCAAAATTCAATTTGCAGATGTGATTGGCTTAACTGGGCTCTGAAATGCATCATTCATTAACCAGGTACACTTCAATGTAGTGCTTAAAGATGGGTTTGGGAATCCAGCACAGGTGTATTTTGTCCTATTAAGCTATGAAGTTATTTTTGGTGTGGTCTGGTTAACACTGGTCCTCCTTATTTCTACAGAGTTTTTGTGCAGCATCTACAAAGCCTTGCTCTTTCCTGGAAAAGGTTGGCATAATGTTGAAAAAAAAAAGAATCATACTTTTTAGTAATAGTTTAAGCTAAAATATAGCCAGTACAATGAGGTTAACACCTCCACTCGCAGGAAAATGTAGCCTCTGCTGCCATTGCCCCACCTGTAGCTGTCATTGTCCCATCTGTAGCTGTCATTGCCCTTGGGCTAAGAACTTTCGCCTTGCCAAATATTTAAAATAGGATTTTTTCATTAATTACAAGCAATCAAGACTTTGCTTTGGTATCACTGCTGAAAAAATGGCACCTTTAGGAACACAGCAGAGGAGATCACATTGCCTACTTCATTTACAATCTCGGTTGCCTTTGTTAACAACTTGCTGTCTGTATCAGGTCCATAGAGAGCAAGGAAATGCCCTGGAGCATGCTCTGGGAACTGCTACACTCTCTGTTGACCATTCAAAGCCAAAGGGGGTTAGCATCCTGCAAGCCCATTTTATGGTGAGTAGAAGTGGGCTGGGGAAGGGTGCCCATGTCAGGGGAGACCTGTCTCAAATAAAAGGTATCTCTCATGTCACTTAGGCCAGCACAATTAGGGGAAACGTTTATTTCCAGTGGGTACTGTTCACTCATCACCCTTTCCTCTCTGATGAGTAGCTGTGCAGGAGTGAGATCAAAAGAGTTTCTAAAATGCCGAGCCAGACCAGCAAGAGTACGAGCCTGTACAAGAACAAAGCAGAGGGTTACTAATTGGGGAACCCTTCTGGCTGATAAAGCATAGTCTACCCAAGGCTAAGCTGAGGATCAAGGAAGATGCTAAACCTTACAGATCGTAGCCTGCAGAAAGAGCAGTGGAGACGGAGGCTGTCAGCCATGGCAGGCAGATGGAGAGCTGGAGAAGAGCAAAAGCTCCTGTTCCACAGGCAACATGGGGCTCTATGGACAAGTCAGTCCATGGTAGACTCCCGAGGGAGCTGCCAACCTTCAGAAACAGAATATGTGCAGCTAGATCTCTTTGTCCCTTTCAGCCATCCTTCTGTTCTTAGCAAAGACAACATTATTTGTATTGAAAGAACTGTCTCTCTAAACAGAAAATACAGTTCTTGAGTGCTGAAGAAAAAGTATCTGCAAGTGTTGTGTGTGGCAGAAAGGAAGGAGCAACCATGAGAGCATCAGTTGTAAAGGTCCTACTATGGGAATATTTGTGGTCACCATGTCACAGTGATGCACCCTTGATCAGACCCCTGGACCTGGCTGTGGTGTAGCACAGTGACAGTTTGGAAGTAAAACTGCACAAAACCCCATAGGCTGTTCTGCTGGACAGCATGGTATCCTGGTCATGGTCTCCTCAGAGTCTTCTTCCTTGAAGTCTATCTGTTATGCCAAGGCCAACTGGCTGTTTGCTGCCTGGGACAGTGTTTAACTCAGCAAGGTCTCTGAGAGAAACTCATTAGAGGGAAAATGCTTCATCTGAAGTTTGCCAACTCTCCTCTGATGGTAGACGTTTCCTCAGACTGATTCCTTCTCTTTCATGTGCTGGATCAGCAGCTGAAGATGCTAGGGGACTTGCTCACTGAATTCTCATTAAGATAAATGTATACTGGCCAGCAGGCCTTGCTGTATGGCTCTGTAAAGCTGACCTTCAGAGTCTCCTCTGCTTTTTGTACCAGATGACTTCAGACAAGACTGTTAAAGCTAACTGGGGAGGAAGAGGACCAAGGATAGCCTCTGCTGCTGCCGTTGTCCCATTTGCAGCTGTCACAAAGCACCACCTCGAAGGAGCACAGATGCATTGTTTCCTGTTAGCCTGATGCAAAAGGGAGCAGTAGGAACAGAAGTGGCTTTGCTCTTGAAACTTGTCGAGTCAAGGAATGATGTATTTTTGTGGGTGGCACAATATCTAACAGAAGAAAGAGCATTTAGAGTGTTGTTAAGAAGTGAGCCTCTGCTGAGACGATGCTTGCTCTTCAATACCTTCCGTTTTGCTGGAGTCATTCTGGTGGATCTAACAATAACAGATGTTTCAATGTAATTTGCAAGGGAAAAGAGTGGCTGCTTGGGTCATATCCTGCACGCAGAAGAGTGTCACAGAGGGGCTTTTTTGTTCTGTTGTTCTAGGAATGCAATTTGGCAATTCAGTTGCTTGCCTGATAAACGTCTGCCCTCTGATCCCATCTACAGGAGATGGAATCAAATGTAACTGGGTTTGACAGAATTCATCTGCTGTGCTTGAGGCACAGTGAAGAAGCCCTGGGGGAAAACATTACAGTAAATTATGCTTCTTATCTCCCTATGCTAACAGTGCCAGCTCAGCTCGGAGCGGTGGATGAGCAAGTCTTTGAGAGGACAATACCCACCAAGCCCAGCCACCAGTCCTGCCTGGGTCTGACTGCAGAGCTGGGGATGTGGGCACGGCTGAAGCTGCTGGAAGTCCCAGCTATTTCACTTTATTTTCTGGTCCCCCTCCTACGCTTGGTTTATGAATCTGGGGCAAGGGATTGCTTCCCAGCAGGACTAGCACATGGACCTTGCTCTGAGCTGCAGCCACTGTTGGCTACTTCATCCCTGTCTGCTTGCACTGTCCTCTCTGCTCTGGCAATGGTCAGTGCCTTGGACAGAGAAATCTTTTCCTATGTTTCTTGCAGTATTATTCAGTGGTTTTGGAGTACTCTCACACTGCAGATAGAACCAACAGAGCCCAGCTCTGCAGAACAGTTGTTTGGGGTTTTAATTTCCCAACGCAAAATGTGTTTTTTACCCTTTGGGTCAATTCAGTTCTTAGAGATGTTTCAAAGCATCACCAAGCACATCCATTGATTAAAGTTATTTCAAATGCACTCTAGTTTCCCATGAACTGACTTTTATTTAGTGGCAGTGGACAGCCATCAATCAGGCTGGAAAGACTGAGTCATCCTCCAAGCTTGTGCCTAATGGTACGCGTCTGCCTTTCTGCTTTCTCAGTAGCTTTGTATTTTGGGGATGGACAATGTAGAGGTGTGGATGCTCAGCAGTGGGAAAGTTGCACGTGATCTCAGCATTCTGCCCAGGGGTGACCCATGTCAGCACCTCTAACACCTGTCTGCTTCTAGAAACAGAAGTCCTTCTATTTGTGAGGCTTTAAGAGAGTGTCTAGATGCCCCTAAAATTCCTCTTGCAAATAGCAGAGCATGGTGGGTGAAGGAAAAAGCCTGTTATCCTCTCTGGAAGACGAAAACTGTTCATAGGTGTTTACATTTTAATCCCTAAATTCACATGGTGCCATAAGGTCTTTCCTATCCATGTGGTAACTCTCACATACCTTCAAAATAATGGGAAAGGAGAAAGAAGTTATTTTTGGTATTTTTTGTCTGTATTCACTACTGGATCATAGCTATCTAACCTGAGCAGATGTCCTCCATTCCCCCCACGTCAGAGCCTGCCTGCTCCTTCCCTGAAGCATCCATAACATCGCAGGTCAGCTCTTCCTTGACTTGTAGGAGGTGGTTGCCCAGGCTGCCTCCGCTTTAATCATTCCCCTGACAGCAGCTGAAGAAATGACAAGAAGATGGAGGGATCTAAGTAATCCATTTCCAAGTGTAAAAAACCCCAAAAGTGGGGGAAGAGTGGAAGAAAGCGGGTTCATCTACTGAGCAAACAGACTGGTTACATCAGGGGACAGGAAGAACAGTGCTTGGAAATCAATACGGATGAGGCTTTGAAAAGGTTGACTGACTGCACTGGATTAGCTATTGATTTTTGTCATTTTCACAGCGAGTGCCACGCTCTCCACCCACTGAGGCCATTAAGCTTTGAGGCCTTAAACTTCTAATCCCCCGCTAATAATAACAAGACAACGGCTGGCGAGCTAAGGATCTAACAGGATGTCCAATAGCTCCAGTGCTGTATCGAGTGTGCCAGGATCTAGGGAGCTATTGTGGCATCCCAGAGACACTGTGTGGAAGCAAAATGCGCAGAAGAATTCAGATCACACTCCAGAGACCAAGTGTAAATCAGAGTTGATTGGTAAGAAACTAACTGGTTTCCAGTTAGCACCAGCAGCTTGGGATGCATCGGATTTGCAGAGTCTCTCTCAGCACTGATTTTGTTAAAATAACCGAAGAGACAAGAATTTGTTTGTTTTCAGGATAACTTTGGTACAACACTGTGGGCTCTCTCCAGTGAGAGAATGGCTGAAGCTGTATGCAAGCATTATGTCATCACCTATGTTCATTCAGCAGACCCAGCTGTGAAGAAACCCTGAGCTTATTTTAAGGTAAGACCGTAAAAAGGGATGTTGGAAGGATTCAAGTCCTTACCATACACCCTGAGCAGAGACAGAACATAATGAAGTATTAATGGAAATGCTCTTCTGAGATGAATGGGAAAATGACTGAGGAGTGGATGAAAGAAATGGGTTAAAAGAGACCTGACTATGAATGAGTGCTTCCAAGGCTGGGGAATGAAGCCAGCTTCTTCTTGTACCACCACCTAAATAGAGAGATCTGCGAGGTCACATCAACGAGCTGATCAGCCTTGTCCCAGCTCAGTTTCCAGGAAGTCTGCAAGTACTAGTTGCGTGAACATCATCATGGATGTGACCGAACAAACTCATGTCATACAGCTACTCTGCATCTCACTATTTGCAAACTCTTTAAAAAAAGCACCCAAATGAAAGCAAGCATTTGAAGGGATTATTTCCCTTTAATGAAAGGAAGAGATTAAGTGGCAAACCCCTTTAGTTTTGGTTTTATGGGGGAGAGCCATCGGTGACGAAAATCACTTTAACCTCCGAACTTTTTTTATAAAATACAATATAAAATATATAAAATAAAATAATATATATAACATAAAATAAATAAAATGTTGGTTATCCTGAACAAATGTCAGTTGCCTCAAGGAGAACACAATAAGAAATGAGTCCCCTGAGCACCTTGGCTCGCTTATGTGGTAAAACCATCTTGCCGTGTTGTTTTGCTGAGTTCCTCTATGCACTTTTTGTTAAACAGAAGCAACAGTTTGTAAGGGATATGGGAAGAGTGAGACACCAGGAGCAACCAGAAGAAGAATGTGTGCACCCAGTGTGTGATGACTCTGTTAACCAGTGTGACCAGGTGAGTCCCCAGAATTCCTGTGGGAAGTTTGTAGCACAGCAGGTGGCCGAAGGGGCAGTTGTCTCCTGCCCCTGTGCTCCGGCAACCCAGTGTGGTGGTGACACATCCTCCCTCAGCTGTGAGCATCCTCTGCTCTGTGGGTGACTGGCTGAGATCTGGGTTTGGGAGCTGCTGCATCAGTTTGTAAGTACAAGAGAGACCACCTCAATTTACCTCCTGTGTACCGTGCCGATTCAGAATCATAGAATAATTTGGGTTGGAAGGTACCTTCAAAGCTCATCCAGTCCAACCCCCTGCAATGATCAGGGACATCTTCAACTAGATCAGAGTGCGCAGAACCAGATTCAGCCTGGCCTGGAGTGTCTGCAGGGATGTGGAATCCACCACCACTCTGGGCAACCTGTGCCAGTATTTTTTCACCCTCATTGTACAGAATCTCTTCCTCACATCCAGTCTGAATCTGCCCCTTTTATTTTAAAGCCATCACCCCTCATCCTATGGCAACAGGTCCTGCTAAAGTCTTTCCCTGTGTTTCCTCTAGGCCCCTTTTAAGAACTGAAAGGGGCTGATTTGTTGATTATCCATCTTTATGATTAAAAAAAACATAAGAGAAGGAAATGTTTATCACAGCTAAACATAGCAGAGAGCAACATCTTTCTCCTTTGCAGACAGCACATGAATTTGGACCAGAAGCTGCTCAGACACTTGCTGCTTCACACAGGAAGATATTCTGATCCTTGTGCAGGGCTTTGCCAGAGGAAGTATTACCAAGAGTGTGTTTCACTCTCACATTTGCAAGCTCTCTCACCACCACTGTCATGGTTCTCACCTCCCATTTGGAGGAAGGTACCAGATATCTTTGTCCCCATAGAGGAGGCTTATGGGCCACTGGCCACTTGCATTTGTACGTGTGGCCCTGCATCCCCAAGGGAAGAGGATGGTGCAGTACCATTTACTTCACAGGAGGCAGAACACTTTTTTTGTGGTTTTATCTCTTTCCAGACAGTTGGCTCAGTTTAATGGACTGTCGTTCAGCCTGTGCATTATTCTTCTCCAAATTAAATTCTCTTAGAAGCCCAGCATAATACAGACCGTGTTGTCAGCTCATTACTTTTACATCCTTTCTTGTTCTGTTTATGTGAGCAGAGGTTTAATTAACTGTAATCTACCGTGTAGGCAAGAAGGTGAAAGAAGCCCCACTCTACTTGAAGGTATGTATTTATTTTTGAACATTTGGGGGGTGAGTTAACCTTTTTGTCTATGAGCAAGGCTGACTGCCTTATGTTCCTACTCAAACTCTCAGGGAAGGCTGAGGCATCCATGTTTGTCACCCTCATCAGCCTCTTACACTGTAGTGGACTGGATATAAATCGAAAAGAAAAAGTGGAGCCTTTACTGCCTGCAGCCAAGTCTCTGCAAGCTCCCCATGCAGGCTGATGTTTTGTCATGCTATCTGTGCACAACGGAGCAGGCACAACCTGTGCTAAGCCCCAGCCACTGGCCATGGGCAATGGGATAAACCACCAGCGCTTCCTCAGTGGTACGTAGGCTTTGTGGCAAGCAGCAAGAACAGGCTCTCATACCCCTCTGCATCCAGAAAGCAGTTAAAACGCCCAGACGCTATGTATGTATCCACCTATGATACCTTCTATGTCTACAAAGCACTTGTTTCTGATGGCAAAAGCACAGAAATTCCAGCTAATCCAATCTGGCTTCTGAAGGCATTATTTTGATTTCTTAAGCTCTGGGTTAAAATGCTGTAGAGGTTTTCCTGGTGACAAGTTTTGTTAAACAGACCCATTTTGGTGAACATTTAGAAATGATCTATTGCATCCACCAATTATACTTGTATCTGGAGAACCTCGAGTGCCCAAACAATCCCACATGCTTGAGCTGAAGGGAATACAGCAGTATGGGCTAACTTTTGCACCAGTGTCAAGGTTAGCTGTCAGATTAGAATGAGATTAGATAGGGGCTGACACTTGTTTCTTGAGCTAAATTTAGACCTCACCAGCCAGATTCAAATTCCCTCAGAAATTCACAGGTTCCATTCAGAAGATAACAGGAAGCAAAATTAGCATTACTTATTATTAGTCTCAAAGATTAAGTAATTAAGCTAAATTTAGAGAAATTATTTCTATACATCTTTCACCATTGTGTAGTGCTATTTCTGTTTCATATCCAAAGAAGGGCTGTGATTTTGAAAGTTTAACTGGCTTTTCAGAGCTATTACCCATCCCAGCTCTCCCCAAAGAGCTTTGTGTGGTCCTTTTGCATCCACACAGGCTTGACTGACAGAATGAAGTAGCCAGCTATGAGGGTGGATACTGTCCTGGGAATAGCTCCAAAGAACTCTTCCTGAAACACACTGGCTTGTGATTGAAGCTGTCTGATTTATATATAAAGCGATGGCATATATTTGAGGATCTTTGTTGTACTAGTTGAATCCCATCAGGTTATGCTGCTAAGATCAGAGTAACCTTACAAACACTATCAGGATTTCTGGTATCAAATCATCTGAGACACTACAAGTACCTGCTAAAAATAATTTTAATACTCAGCCTCAGCCCATTTCACAGTTTTGTTGCCTCATGCCCAAACAGCAATAAACTAGTGCCTTCTATGTCCATGGCAAATCATCGTGGTCCCATATCTATTGCACTTAGCAAAGCTCTTGCCTGATGAGGCCCCTTAGGAATGTAATTTCTTTCTACTCATCCCACCATAATTGCCATAAAACTTCAGCTCCATAATACTGATGTATGTGCAGAAACACAGCCAATACCTGAAGGAGCCCTACAGGAAACATGGAGAGGAGCTTTTGAAAAGCACCTGAAGGGGAATGGCTTCAACCTGCCAGTGGGAAGGCTGAGATGAGCTCTTAGGCGGAAGCTCTTCCCTGTGAGGGTGCTGAGGCGCTGGCACAGGGTGC